>WEKW01030372.1:26629-40330 GCA_013389905.1 Sula dactylatra | reverse complement strand
AAAAACAGAATATCCATGGAAATGGAATATATTGGAATTATCCAAGGTGCCACTGCAGCACAAAACAATGAACATGGCAAGTTCAGTAATTCTGTCAGCTGTTTAATAATAAAATAACTGTAATAAAATCCCTTAAAAATCACTCTGTTGTAGGTTACAATTTTTAAACTGAGTCAAGATATTCCTTTTAGTGGTTACTTTTAAAGTAGATTCATGACATTCTATTTCAAAAAACGAATCAATACAAGTGAGAGTGGCAGGGTCAGACCCTAAGTGAGCAATGCTTATACTGCTCAGGACAAAGAGAATCTTTCCTTGAATATAAGAAAACATCCTTTTATTTTTCTCAAAGGTAAATATTGCTCTGTCATCAATGCATATGTAATAAGCCTGGAAGTTTTAGAAAACCAAGTGATATAGCTCTTTCTTGGGATGACGAAACACTTTCATTCTGTACAAACTCTGGAGAATACTGAACATCTTCTATCAGAACTGGTTTTACACTATGAAGTCCATGTAACATAAACACAACAGCATTAAAAGGCCTGGATGAGAAGCAGTCTTGGATTTTAGTATTTATTTTCAATAAATATTGTACTAGAGTGTCTATTTCAGAAGATTGAAAGGAAAGTAGTGTGCTACTGTTTAAAAGTGATAAATGGAATAGCACAGCTAATTGAATTTTTTTCTGCCAGATACCAAAGAATGTAATCAGAGCAGATTTGCAGGTTTTGATTATTAAAAAGTAAGGCCACATGATGAAACAAAACTTTAATTATTATGAACCTGAGGATTTTTTTTCAATCTATATCTCTGGAAAATGGATTATTTGTGTTAACATTGCATTCATATGTATAACATAATTTGGTTGATGAATGTAATAGTATGAGTGCACTTTGATAGACAGACACTTGTTTCCTAAAGGCACTCATGCCTTTTCACATCAGAAACTGAAAGCATGCCGTCTTACCATGCCTCTCATCACACTGATGCAAAATTACCTCTGAAGACTGGAAGTGTAGTTATCATGAAGCAGTCGACAAGCAGTTCTTGTAGACTCCCTTGTGATCTTCTTGAACCTGAGCTCCATAATATTTCTAACATCACGATCTAATGAAATTGATCATATTTTCAGTGCATTCAAAGTTAGATAATAAGTAACAAAGAACACAAATTACTGATGTAGAATAATCTATATTGCTTTCAATATAAATTATGGAAAGTCTTTTTACAGGAACAGTACAGTCTGAAGTGAGAAGCAACTGTATAAAACACTGGGGGTCAAAGTTGTTAAGTGGAAAAATGTCATCTCTTGGTGTAACAGTGGTCAAAGAAACTAATGTGAACATTGCTTATATAAAAACAGGAGTCTGGTTGTTTCAAAAATGTAAGGTGGAAGTGTAATTTCACTTAAAGAAGGGAGCTGGTAACTTACAGCAGGATTAAAAAAAAGGGTGAGTATCATGGTTTAGCCCCAGTCAGCAACTAAGCACCACACAGCCACTTGCTCACTCCCCCCACCCCAGTGGGATGGGGGAGAGAATCAGAAGAGTAAAGTAAGAAAACTTGTGGGTTGAGATAAGAACAGTTTAATAATTAAAATAAAGCAGTAATAGTAATGGTAGTAATAATAATAATAATAACAACAATACTAATAATAACAAAAATTATATAGTAAAAAGGAAAATAACGAGAGAGAGAAGTGAAACCCAGTGCAGGGGAGGGGGGGAATAAAAAACCAACCAAACAACAAGTGCTGCAACCGCTCACCACGCACAGACCAACGCCACCAGTCCCAGAGCCGTGACAGCTGCTTCACCCAGCCAACTTCCCCCAGTTAATATACTGGTCATATGACATGGAATATCCCTTTGGTCATTTTGGATCGGCTGTCTTGGCCGTGCCCCTCCCCTCTCAGCCTCTGGTGCCCCTGGCAGAGCATGGGAAGCTGGAAAAGTCCTTGACTTGTGTGAGTACTACCTAGCAACACTTAGCATCTACTTAGCAACTACTTAGCAACAACTAAAACCTCAGTGTGTTGTCTGCATTATTCTCATACCAAATCTAAAACACATTATACCAGCTACAGTGAAGAGAATTAACTCTATCCCAGCCAAAACCATGACAATGAGAAAGCTGTTTAAATGGCTTTAAAATGTAAGATTTAGATTCAATGATCTTGATCAGATTAACATATCGGATGAACTCTTCTGAGGAGAGGAATAAAGAACATTTAATCATAAATCCTTAAATGTGTTATGAGGAACAGATATTTGCAAAGGCTTTTTAACATAGCAGTCAAAGGTAAGAAACAAAGTATCTGGAAACCTTCAGCTGAGTTCATACAGGAAATGAAGTATTCTGTCAGATTATTTGTTAAAAATAAGCAAACCTTCATCTGTACTTCCACGAAGGAGAACAGACTGACAACAGTAGGTGGGGAGCCAAATATTACACTCTTCCAGATGCTCCCAGGCCCATCACCATAGTCATACACTAAACCATACACATCCATTGCAAACCCAGCAGAACGCAGGGTCACAAAGACAGGCAGAGGGCAACAAAATTTAGCACACAGGAGAAGAGACACCCTGTCTAGGCCCATCCTGGGGTTTTTCTCAGAAGCGTCTCAGCCCTGGTATCCAGGACAAAAATACACGATTGCACAAATTCTCTGTAGCAGCTTTCAGACTGATGGTGTTATAAATGCACTCAACCAACAGGCGAGTTTATTTTCATATATTTTATTAAGAGGTAATAGGCAAAAAGGCAGCGCGCTGGGTGCGCGGGGCCAATCTTCCCCCTCCGCGCACACCGACAGTCTCTTCGGTAAATCCTTATAAACTCTTGCAATATGCATATTCATGGGGGGTCTCCAAGCTTGCTCCTTCTGGAACCTTCGGTTTCATCATCTTCTGGGTGTCGCAATTCTGGGTGTTGCCATTGGAATCTTAGTAATCTCTTTTAGTCTCGCGCATGGTGCCTCACTTATCTGTCGAAACATCATACTGCTACCCTCCGTATCTATTTCTTCCCTACGAATTTGCCACAACGGGGTGCTATATACCAAGCACAATTCCCAAAGCTTATTTAATAAATTTTTGAAACAACCACTTCTTACGGCAGCAAATTCATTATTCATTTATCACAATGGTGACTCAATGCCTAGGGATGGGATGGAATGCAGGGTGTTGCGTTAAGGGTTTGAGTCTAGCCGTGTTCAGGGAGCTATCATGGCCAAAACACTGGTCGCGGTCAGTAAGAACTATCACGACTTGATCAATGCACACCGAAATTTATTTGAGCAACAGATACAGAGATTCTTTGGATTGCCTGTGATAGTGATTGTCTGCAAAAGTATATGCAAATATAGCAAATATTAATAGCAGCACTTGATTATAAACTCGTATAGAATCTACAATGACGCTATAGAGATTTCTAAGTGTTTCCCAGGGAGGCACTTGGTACAACCAAGTGTTTGAATCTTACCCTAAGGTGTTCTAGTGCAAGGGAAGACAGGCTCAGCCCATTAACTGATCCCAGAAGTCAGAGTGGTATGTGACGATGGTATCTTCCCTAACATCCTCTCTCTCTTAAGCTATATTTATATTATTTTTTACCTTTCAGGTGGAGCTTGAGTGACTCTAGTCATACATAACTTTTTTATTATTGGTGTAAAACCTTTCTCGCTTTGCTTTTAAAGGTATAAACTAGAAAAATTAAAGTGCAACTCAGTTAAGGGTTGTTGCACCTTGGAGGCGGGTAACTTTTGGGATGGAGGTGTGTTTTGGTATTATAACAATATTATAATGAGCAAAGTTCACCAAAAGTACAGCATTTTGTCAAACACATGACAGACCGTTGGCCCAGGGTAGCAAATATGCATCTTATTGGTTCCATGGTACCTTCAAGTTCCCATATTATCACAGAGCCTGGCCACGGTGTCTCCACCTGCTCCACCCTTCAGGCAGTTCCTCTTAGAGTCAGCACACCAAGTTCCCCTGGTGTAGCTAACATCTAAGATTACAGGCCTATGGAACTGCCGTGGAATGGATTCCTTGCATATCAGCTGCACTGCACCCTGGAAGCTTCTTCAATGCTGTACCTTTCCCTAAAATGTGAATATAAGTTTAGTTTCTAGGTGACATCCAGCAACTATTCCACACAGAGGAAGAGTGGAATTGCACAAGATTTATAATGGGATGTTTAGGGGATGAACCAAAGGCAGGGAAAGGGATAGATCCAAGTGATTTGGGGAGGAACAAGAGTGGAAAACCAGGGATAAACAGTGCCATTTGTGTGTAAACAGTGGGGCTGGTTGTTACACTTGTCTGCCCTTGCTGTGTGCCTGATTAGCACATTCTGCACTGTTTTCTCATTAGTGTCCATTTCTAATTATCTTCTGCAATCAGGGACTGTGTGCATATTTTTGTGTGGGTCTGAGGGCCAAGCAAGTGGAGTCAGACCATGGGTCAGGTGGCTAATCTCTGATGCCAGCAAATGGGGAGACCAGTGAGTGATATTAAGCACCATCAACTAGGGTATGACCTTGAGTCTTAGGGCTCCACCTGACTGTCTTGCCAAAAACTGAAGTAAGTGAGGGTCTGAGTGCCAGCTACCAGGCTGGGTCTGTAGGCTACAGGTCCTGTGTGCATGGGTGCCAGCAAGTGGAGAGACTGGAGTGACTCAAACCATGTCCTGGTCGCTTGGGTGGGAGAAAGAGTCAGAGTGTCTCTATGATGCCAGCAGCTGCAGTGAGTGTGCGAACGTAGCAAGTGTGTGAGCAGTAGCAAAGATCAAGCTGGACTAGGTGGAGAGGCCTAGGAGCCAGGTGTGTCTTCATGTCTTTAAAGGTAAGACTATGGACGAGTTGGCTACTGGGGATGCCAGGGGAGTCTCAGCCAGCTGCTGGAGTCCTCTGTGTCTGTGCCTGCACCTGTGTGTAAGCGAGATGGTATGTATCCACAACTGGAATGGAGCCTCCTATGTAACAGCAAAATCTGACAGCAGGATCTGTGGGCCAGCTACTGGGCAGACTGAGTGTCAGGCCAGCTGCCTGAAGGAGTCACTTATGCATACTTATTTTCACTAACAGAACTCCGTCCTTGTCCAGCAGGGATGGAAACACAACGAGGCTGTTAATGCAGGCTTGTGCCTGTGTCTGTGTTTTTGACAAGTGCTGCAAGCGAGTGGTGCATTGAATGGCTGAGCTCTGAAGACTACACACTGGGCTGTACTGAGGGGGTAGAAGACCTAGTGAGCTGTGGTCAGAGCAAATGCACTGCAACTGTGGAAAATTATTGTTAGCAAACCTTGACATCCCTGATATCACAGAAGACCTAATTTGACTTGGTGTGGCTGCAGTATAGCGAGAAATTTTTCAAGAAATAATTGGAGAGGTGCCTTGCAGATAGCAGCAGGAATGTCCATAGCATTGTGCACCTGATTTGTGACCAAGGCTTTGTGTGTGTGTATCAGAGACTTTTCTAACTTTAGCTTGAATAAATATATTAGTGAAACTTCTGTTGACCAGCCTGAAATCCAGTGAATCCCAGATGCTTCAATACAGTGGCATGTCACAGTCTGTCTGTAACTTGTGCAGCTGGCTGTGAATATATGTGTGTATATATATATATATATATGGGGTTGTACTGGATTTACAAGGCAAGGTTTTGACCATGGGCAGGGGGCTGCAGGGTGGAAGAAGCCAGGGTCTGCCTTGTACTGTACTCAGCCCGTTCGAACAGATGTACCATGAAAGCTGAACCCATCAGTGAAGCCGGTAATGCCTCTCTGAAAACTTATTTAAGAAAGACTAAAAATGTGCAGCAGAGTGCAAGAGAGAAGATTAATAATGATGAGAGAAACAACCCCGCAGACATGAAGCTAAGTGAAGGAGGGGGAGGAGGTGCTCCAGCTGGCAGAACAGAGATTCCTCTGCAGCCCGTGCAGAAGACTATGGGGAGCAGTTATTTCCCTGCAGGTCATGGACACCGGAGCAGGTACCCCCACTGCAGCCTGTGAAGGACCCCATACCACACCAAGTGGACATGCCACAAAGGAAGCTGCAGCCCATGGAGACTTCATGCAGCATCAGTCTCCTAGCAGAAGCTGCAGCTCGTGGAGACAAGTTCATGCAAGACTAGTTTTTCTGGCAGAAACTGTGGCCTCTGGGGACCCATGCTGGAGCATTCCATTCCTGATGGACTGTAACCCATGCACAGAACTTATGCCAGAGCAGGGTGTGAATGGACTTTATCTTATGGGAGGGACCCCATGTTGGAGCAAGGGAAGAGCGTGAGGAGGAAGGCATAGCAGACAGGAACTAACTGTAACCCCCTTTGCCATCTCCCATGTGCTGTTAGGTTGTGAAGAAGTAGAAGAGTAAGAAAAGAAGGAATGATGTTGAGGGAAAAGCAGGTGAGACATGTTTTTTCCTTTGTTTCTCACCATCCTGCTCTATTTTTAATTGACACCAAATTAAAACTATTTTCCCCTAGTCAAGTTTGTTTTGCCCATGACAGTAATTGGTGAGCGATCTCCCTTTCTTTATCTCACCCCAGAAGATTTTTCCATTGTCTCCTGCTGTGCTGTAGGGGTGGAGGAGTGCAAGAGTGGCTGGGTGAGGGTCTTACAGCTGCTAAGGTCAACCCACCACAAGACAAGATGTGAAGTGTTTTGTGTCAAGGACTATGAAGTATATATTTTTCTTTTCCTTAGAGTATTCATTAACCCTCTTTTGACCTTTCAGGGCTCAGTGTCATATTACCACCTTTTTCAGGAGTTTTTTTACTGGCTGGAAGTGAGTATATTGAGCAATAGCAAGGCATTGAAATGAATAATTATCTCGTTTGAAGAAGGAAAATATGATCTTAAATAGGGATAAAAATTAAATCTAGCAATTTCTCCAGTCACATACAGTAGTTGTTGTGTTTTGTTTCCTTAGACAAAGCTCCAGCCAAAGCTGTGGTCTGCCTGCATACTTTAAAGTTTTAACTTGATGTTTGATGTCCATTGCAACTTACTTCATAACATCATCTTTTAATTATGTTCTTAGAAATCTTGAAATCTTAACTAATAAGAGATGAACATGGTTAATCCAAAGTGATCACAAGGTTAGTCTCATAATGTCTCTTCACCTTAATTTTTGCTACATATTTTGTTATTCTGATAAATGCATTTGGGTTTTTTTTGTAGTTTTATCTCCTCTACCAATTACAAAATAAGATAAGAAATAAAGAGTATTATGCTGAAATGAAACCAGTAATATTATATATCCACTCAGCTTGAGTTTCAATTCAATACTTACTGCAGTACAAATCTCTATACTACTGATTACATGGACGATGAAATTCACCCTCTTGTACAAATTGCAATAAAAAATCCTCTCCAAATCCACTTCCATATGAATGGGTTTGAATCTGTAAAGGACAGAAGCGCTGTACAGTTTCAGGGTAACTGTTGCAGTCTTATCTTCAGAATGCCAAAGAGAAGCATAAAAATGACATTAAGTGGCGTAAGCATAAATGTCTATAAAGACTGTCTTGTACAGTTACTGTGCATGAGGGTATGTCCTCTGTATCTATTACATTAGGGTCTATATGATTAATGTACAAGTGACTTCAAGAAAACTTGTCAAATATTGATTCAGATTCATAAAAATTCTAGGAAAATTCAGAAATGGATCCAAAATTTGAAGAGAGGTCCTCTGAATACCACCGTTTTTTGTCAATTATATTAGTTGCTTGCCATATGGAGACATGACCACTGGGAAATAAATGAATATCAGAATCTTATTTTCTAAAAAAGGTCGATAAGCAGACAGATGATCTTTACTCACTCTAACATTGCGCTAGATTCAGGCCAGTTCTCGGAAGTCGAAGAGTTTGTGTCCTACCCTGAAGATATATAATCACTTAGAACTACTGCTTAAAGGTAATTCAAAGTCCCTCACATAGGATGGTTTTTTGACTGTCTTTGAGTTGTAAGCAAAATTTATTTTCAATTCAATTCAATCATAACAGAGTAAAAACCCATCAAGGATTTTAATGAGGGGGGTCCGTTATCACTCATGCAGGTACAAGAAGTTTAAGATCTTCAGAACTGCTGCTTTACTTACACTTATGGATATATTAGTCCATTATCCTCAGTTCTGTTTGCCTGCCTTTGAATAATGTGGGATTTCTGCATTTTTGAATTTTAAAGCTGTCAGTGCTGTGCTCATAGGTGAACAGGTGACAGGGCCTTAATTATTGAAAAACAGTCTACCTTGTAGAATACATTATTTTACTCATATTATATAGTCCACCTTCATTAAAAAAAAATTTCACAACTACGATTTGCTTTACAACTCTTTTGCTTTTTCTCCCAGATTTGTAATATTAGGGACCAGGATTGGAGCTGATGCACTATCTACTTAGGTACTGACTTTTCCAAAACATGTGGCACTTCGATCTAGGGTTTTCAGGTCTTTCCTTATTTTCAGGCAATTTAACATCATGTATTCTTCTGCAGAAAATATCTGTGTTGATTTACAAAGACCATACTTGAAATTCACGCAGACCCATGCTGAACTGTTAGCCATTACAGACTGTGTTATAGACTTCACACATTTGTGACTGCTTGTTTGCTATAAATTTAGTGAATAAAGGATGGCTAAAGATGAAGCAGGCAAGAAAAGTAAGAAAAACAAACAAAAAAACCAAGCTACATGAACAGGCAAACAGTGTGTAAAGAAGAAGTATTTCAGAGGTAGTTGTTCCTACACAGTTAATGCTAAGAAGAATGACACCACAGGGATTCTCAAGAATTAGAGAACAGCAAGGCTGCAGGCTGGTCGGGAGGGGTCAGAACGGGCTTTGAAGGGGACAGAGATTGCCTAGAGATTGCAAGCTGGGTAGTCTGAACAAAGGCAGGGAAAGAGGGGAGAGAAGGTAGCAAGAAAAAGGCTATAGTTCTCCTAGCCAGAAGGAAGAGTAATCTAAATCATAAGGGATCTTGAAATTGAAACTTTTTACAAGGCAAAGTTTAAGGAGAAATGAAAATGTAGGCATCCGAATTTCTTATTTTCACCCTCTGCTTGTATATTTTGTGCATTTCAAATTGTATATCAAGACCCTCCATGATGGTCATAGCCAGATTTATACAACACTGCTTTTTATCAGTAGGTTCACTCCTTATACGCTTAGGATGGATGCACTCCTCCTGTTTCAACTAATGGAACTTTTGTCCAGGCAGATGCTCTGCAAGTATTCCTAACCGAAGTGAATCCTACTGTGTCAGGCTATCAGTGAGAACACAGTAACAAAACCAAAAAGCCCGTTTGGCTGGAGACTGGGTTGATAAGTGGCCAAAGCTACATGAACACAACAGAAAAATCTGACTATAAATCAACCACTTTACCCTATAAATATCTGCAGCCATCAGAGTCCTTTGAGCTCTCCCTCCATAGCAGGTGCCTCCACAGTGGTGATCTCCCCTTAGGCCTGTCAGGGTTACCCCTTGAGGTTGAGAGATCCCTTACCTGACACCAGGCATCCATGGGTTTGAAAATAACATTTTTTTGCATGCATGCATTTAAGAAACCTATAGTAAGTTTACGCCATGATCTTTGTATCCCATACTAACTTTAAGTGTGGTAAATAGTATTGACCACCAATCCATCTGTACCTTTTAAATATTTTACATACCTAAATTTACTGATTAGAACTCAATAAACTGCTAGATCAGATCTGTCTGAGTGATCTCTGATTCTTCTGCGACAGCCCTACAAAATCATGACATAAACCTGCAAAAGTGGGACATATTAGAAGAACTTCCAGACTGTGATGTAGGGACCATATAAATATGAAACTGTAGTAAAAAAACCCCAAATAAAACTAGACATGCAGCTTTCACAATTTTTTAGAGAGGGTGTAATCAAGGAGCCAGACAACTGCTTCCTGCTTTCATATCCTGGCTATGTCCAATCTAGAAGAAAATTACAGTCATTTGTCATATTGTCATTAAACACAATATACTTTCATCCCAATTTAGAAAAAGTTTTGTCTATTTTCTTGTCCACGTCTTCCAAGGACTGTTTTCTTGTTGAATGGTGCAACCTAGCCAGTATGACAAGGAAAACAATAGGAAGGCTATTATAGCAGTATAATTTTTCTCTTCCAGCTAAAGTAATCTAACAAACACAATGACTATAATGGCCAGCTATCCAGTCCCTTCCTGTACTCACCTATTTACTGCTACTTAGAGAATATAAACCTGCACAATTACCAGCATGCATCAATACTGCAGAAGTAGAGTCCTACTTGAAACCAGAAGTTCCCTTGGCAACCTTCCTGACTGATTGGCCTCACCAGTACAATAAGCTCTGTCCTCTGTCACACTTAAAAGTTTTATCAGATTTAGTTTGTTAAACTTTACAGAAAGCAATATTGGCAGTGTTAAGATGAATATCCAGTGATGTCAGAGGGATCAAAGTAGTCTCAATTTCTTTATAGAGACTAATGCTAAAATATAAACTCAAGAACAGGAAGTACAAAAATCTTTATGTTTTTATATCATTCAGGTTTCTTTTTAAGATATGCTACTTCAGAAACTGTAACATCTACAGGAAAAGAAACAGTAAATATTTTGTGTTTTAGACAAGGAAGATAAAATATACTTGACAAAGGTTTGATTCAAACTTAAGTACAGAAATTGCACTAAACTTACATGAATGTTGAGCCACTATTCCTGGCACCGCCTTACATTATTGTTGTGTTTTCGACTTGGGAAGCTGCTGAACTATTACCCAGATGCTCACTTTCCCCAAAAGGACAGGGTGAAAAAAACAGGAGCAAGCTCATGGGTCAAAAGAAAGATGGAAGACTTTTTACTCTCCAATTAATATTGTGCAGAACAGACCTGAGTTGAGGAAATTAACTTGATCTGTTGTCAATTAAAATAGATTCTGGTAGTGAGAAGAAAACAAACCAAAAAGCCCCAACATTAAAACATGTTTCACCCCTTCTCAGCCTCAGCTTCATTCTTCTACACTCCCAATTAGTGTTGGAGGTGCAGGCTGTGGTCAGTAAGCAGCAGTTCCTCTCTGCTGCTTCTTCCTTCTCAGAGTTTTCCTCTGCTCTGTCTTTGGCTCTGCAGTGCCCACAGGTCCTTCATGAATTTCCCTGTTCTCTGGCACAGGTTCCTCCATGGTCTGCAGTGTGGATATATGCTCCACTGTGGATCATCTCCTCCTCTGATCTGATGTCCCAGAAGAGTGCTGTTTCTTTTTTTCTTTTCTTTTCTTTTTTTTTTTTTTTCCCCCCTCCACCTCTGCCTGTCCAGCTTTTTTGGGTTTTTCTCTCCCCTTTTCTTAAGTTCACAGAGGTAGCACCATCTTGGCTGAGGAGCTCAACTGTGCCCTGTGGCGGGTCCTTTGGAGCTGGCTAGAACCAGCTGTGTGTGACATGGTGTAGCCCTGGCCTCTCCTCAGAGACACCACTCCGCAGATTCCCACTGACAGCACCTGCACCTTATACAGTTATGAAGCACAGCTGCCTTGGAACTAGTGGCAGAATCACTTTCCTGAGTTTTTTGCCATATGAAATCCTGTTAACATCCCATGTCCCTGTATATCTGCCTGCAAACAACTGGGAGTAAAAGGACATGGCAATGTAGATTAACTGCTGAAATACTATAGAGATCAACAAGTAAAATGTCAAGGGACCTTATTTTAAGGCCATCTTGTGGGAGTTTGGCAGGGTTGTAAGGAGCCAAAAAAATCCTCCAAACCCTAAAATTAATGGCAATTTTGAAATTACAGCCTCTTTCCAGTAGCATAAGGAAGTGCTCTTTGTCACATGTATCCTGAAATGTTAACACAATGCTTAAGAGACTCAGCCAGTCTACCCAACCTTTAAACTTTTTGCCCTTTGTTGATCTAAAACCCTAATCAAGGAAAAGTAATTTTTTTTCCTAACCTCCTCAAAAAGAACAGAGGACTTACATACACAAGTTATTGATCTAATCCTCCTTTAAAGTGGAAAAAAATAAAGTATACACTAGCACCATCTTGATTACTTTATTTGTCCTGGGAAAAAATGAAGCATAAACAACTCCCCTTTCCCTGTATCATCTCAAATTACTGTATCAATCACAATTAAGCATAGAATCTTGTTCCAAACACATCTGAAGCAGCCCAGGGAGACAGGCAGCCATGTTCTCTTGAGAAGATACCTATAATATTTGAAACTTTTAAAAAGAGTAAAGTATCTGAAGTGTCTGACCTATTGACTTAAGGGCCAATGCATGATGGGAGGAATCTCTGGCTTTAAGACCACATCAGAACTTCTGTTATATACCCTGTGTCAAAACTTGCTCTTGAGGGCAGGCTTCAAGAGGTATTTGTTCTTGTAAATCTTGCCTTTTCCTCAGCTGTGTGATTGACTGAGCAGGGCTGACAGAAGTCCCAGAAGGGATGGCAATTCCTGTTCTACTGATTGGATACATTGCCTTTAGTTTATTTGTAGATACTGGATGTTACAGAACAAGAATAAACACTGATGCTAACAACTACAGAAAAGGACCTTGCTAGTACAAAAGCTGCCACTTTTACTCAAATCTGATAGGACACCCATAAGAATAATTTTATTAATTACTGCTTTCACAGAAACAGAGATTTCAAATGATAGTTGCATATTGTACAGGTAATTCAAGCAGAAATAAAAGAGAATATGTGCTTGTCCCGATCCAATATCAGGGGGGTTTGATATGATCCCAAGAATGAGATTAAGACACAAATGAGGTCAGATGCCATATGCCTGAAACCACTTTTATTACAAAAGAGTAAAAAAGAAAAAAAATGGTAGCGATAGAACAGAATAGAATAAAAGGCAGAAATCAAGCAAGCATTTGAGGTAGAGTTGCAAGAATAGTCACCACCATGGATGCAGCAGTGTCCTGTTGGTCCGTAGTCTCTGCTTCGGTGGTGGGGGTCCCACTTGCTGCTCGGTGGCACAGTCCTTCTGTAGGGCATTCAGGGATTATTCCGGGATGTCATTTCCTAGGCAATGGCACCGTACTGCACGTTCTCAGTCCCAGTGTGCTGGCCTCGTGGAGTGCACGTGATCGTCGCGTGCTCCTTTGCTGTGGACTGCGCATGCCTTGGCAGGTGGGGGTGTTCGCCCGTGTCTGGGTGCGTCTCCCAAAGAGACGAGTCCATTCCTTGACCTCTGCTCGCTTGAATGACAACACCCTTGCAGTCTTATTCAGCAGCAAGAGGGGTTTCTCACTTAAACAAGCAATTCTTTGAGATAAATGTCCACAGTTCAGTCCCTCACAGTGCCCAAAATAATTTAGAGAATAAGTAAATGGAAAAAAAAGGTCATCTAATCTATTCTATAAATTTGTTAAAATTTATAAAATTTATAAAATATATTATAAAATTCTATAAATTTGTTAAAAATAACTGTGAAGATAAAGTACAGTTCAGGTATGTAAGAAATAATTAATAATTTTCTGGTTATTCATATTTTGAAAAATAATTTTTAAAAGAGCCTCTCCCTCAGGTCCTTTTGAAACTGTAACCAACAAGCTCTTCTGTAGTTCCACAGTATAGAAATACGTAGCTGTCATGCTCATGACCTGTGAGGGTACCCAACCTACAAGTGCCTAAAGATCGTAACTGTGGGCTTCTCAGCATTCTGCAATATGCAAGGACAT
>WEKW01030372.1:11409-22173 GCA_013389905.1 Sula dactylatra | reverse complement strand
AAGTACTAGTTCAAATTTTCAAAAAGTCAAATTTAAAGCAAAATATTTCAAGGGTTGGGTTTTTTTTTGTTTTTGCTTTTTTGACTTTATTTCCTTTTATTCTCTTTGAGTAAAAATTCAGGGTTTTAGGTGGAAAAAAGATTATATTACAAAGTTCATTTTTTTCTGTTAGAAAGCCTTGAAAAGAGTCAAATGATTTCCTATAGCATTAAGATACTCAGTAGGTTCTTAGAGGCCAAATATTGGAGAACTATTCACCAGACATGCTTGTTTATACAACATATTAAGCTGAACAACACTTACGTAGCAGTGTGTGTTATACTCTGAACCAGAAGGTTAGGAACAAGAATGACCAGATCAAAAAACTTCTGTTGTTTACAGGATACTTTTATATTACAAAGTAAATAGATGCAGATGTAATATAGATAGAAGTAATATTTGTACATTGCACAGAAGTGTTTTACACATTAAATCACTGCTAGGTTATCAGATGCAATAGCAATTACAAGACTATTGATGTGTACTCTCATCTAATGTATAGTGGCAGGCCAGTGCAGAATCTGGATTGTATCTCAACACAGAATTTCACAGCAGGTGTATTGCAATTAGTATCATCCACCCCAACTGCAGTTAACCTGTATGTACAATTATTCTTTAACTTAGTTTAATAACTTTTTAAACAATATTATTGTCATTGATTACTGGCTATCTTTTGTCATTATCACCTTAATAATTTTCAAATCATAATCTTCTCTTACATTTTCTGATCTCACTTTCTGTAAATTGACTTTCTTTTGTCATAGTCACCTGTTATTTCAGTGTTCTGGTTGCTTTCTTCATCATTGTCAGCAAGCAGGTTTCCCTATGTATCAAACTCTTTTTCTTCATCTCAGTTCAATATGTTTATGGATTACAAAATCAAAGCTCCAGCATAAATGTCCTCTTATAGTTCTATAATTGTGCAGCAACAGCTTGATCATGAAATGCATTCACCAGTGTTAAACAGAAGTGACAATATTTGTGAAGGACAGACAGTGCCATATTACAGTCAAAATACATTAGCTGTTTTTTAGAATAAAAGTCTACTTTGTAGGAATATTCTCCTTGCAAGGTTAGCATTGGAGCAGGCTACAGAAGTACCCCATAACTTTGTTCTATGATTTAAAGCAACGCAAAGCATGATAAAATCCATCTCTATATCTGGATGGGAGGGGAGGTCTCCTGGAAGAGATGGTAAGGTCTTAGAAAAAACTTCAGTTGTTTAGTTACTGTATATGCGGTTTTGGATCAATAGTGTTCAGGTCTCTGCTTCATTTTTCAAATCTGTAAACAAAAGCAAGTAATATTTCAAATTACTAGATGAGTATGGATATGAAAAAAAGTGTTAAACAAAGTAAACACTTCTTGAAACTACTATTAGAAAGGAAATCTTCAGTGCACTACACACTAAACAGAGTAACTGAAGTTACCTGTATTATTATTCTTCATACTGATCAATTACTTGCTACACTAAAAATTTTTATGCTGGCCAGAAAATATTAAACTTTGTTGAGAGGGGAAAATACTTGTCCTGAAACAAATGACTGAGATGACAGAGTCAAACCAACGCTAGGCAATTCCTGTCTAAACCAGCTGAACCCATTTGGTGATGAAAATAATATTATCACCTTAGTATACTGAAAGGGAAAATTATCGATATTCAAGTGTCAACTCTGAAGAAGACTATCAAGATAAGAGCAAAGTTTATGAAGGGCAGAAAAGCACATTGGTAAAAATTTTTACTATACTTTCAGCACTGCATCTTTCCTTCCCCACTTCTGACATTTATTCCAGACTTTCTCACATGATAGGAAGATACAGCTATTGGATCATTCTAGTACAGGGCATTTTAATTTAATACATAGCTTGCCAATTATTTTCAAAGAATCTTTAGCAACCTTTTCTACTCACCTTTTCTAAATCACTTGTGTATCTGACAAGTCGTGTGAATGGTGTTACATAACTACATCATGTTAACAAGAAAATAATCATGAGATTGGACACTGATTATTTGATATTGTAACATTACAGATACATATGCATCCCCTGATTATTGCTTAATAAAACGGATATCTGTAAGTATCTGCAGCTGGATTTTCTTTAAGCTCAAATTGTGTGTGCAGGTGAAGATACCAGCAGTTCAGTTTTCATTTAGAGTATTTACCCACATAAGACTTTATCTATTCTTTCTCTTTAATGCAAATGGTCACAATTGTTTAAGTTGATGTGTGTTTAGACTGAAAGAACTTAAAAAAGTGTTACTGGTTCTTGACATTTAGTGGATAACTTGGGACTTACAACTCCCTTATTAAATAATAAATGCAACATTTTATGGAAGTTGATACTAAAGAATTGAAGATAATACATTTTCTCACTGCCAGGATCAAGAAGACTTTATATCTATTAAGAAAAACAATGTGTTTTTTGAAGATGCAAGTAGGGTGACTTTTAATAGTTTATTTGTGGGTGCATGGAAATAAAAAAAACCCAAATTATTTCTTTCTAGTTATTTTTTCTTTAAAAATGTATTTAACATATATAAGAAGTGCATTTAGAATGCTACATTTATACCAAATTGATATTGTGCTATGAAATTATTTTTTGACAGGATACAAAAAGTGTTAGCAATATTCAAGAGTATGTACATATAAATTCAAAATTATTTAAATGATCTGATTTTTAACAAAGGCAACAATTAGAGCTTTTGTAATTTTTAGAAATAGCTTTGATCTCTCTTATTTGAAGGAGCAAGATGGCTAATATATGGAGAAGTACGTTAAACTCAGCTCTCATAGACAGCCATACCCGATGTAAATTGGATACTGCATAGTTCTGTTAGACAATGGCTCATTGTATCATTCCTCACTCTTTTAGCTAAAGCTCTCCTGTTAATTTATTTCAGTGATAATGACTAGCAGTCCCCACTAGCACTCTTATAAAACACTATTCACAAATACATTTGTTATAGAATTGGCAGACAGACCATTCTTTGCAATTCAATTCTCCTGTCTATTTAGTCTCCATTAATCATAAATTATTTGATTTGAATGTCAAGATACAGCAAGACTTCTTTTGTCAAGTTGAAATAGTGTTGCAAAGACTGCTATGCCTTATAATTAGGATGGGAATTAAACTTCACCTATAATTCATAGCTAAAATCAGACTGTCAGTGTTCCCTTGGTAAATGAAAAGATTCTCACTTAAGAGTTGATTGCCAGCATTTACAAGACACGCACTTGGAATAAACTCAGGAATGCAATTCCAAGAATAACTTTAAGAAAGAAGGATTAAAATACATAAATAGGTAAATTTAGAAAATAGGTCCCCCAAGAAAAAAGGTATTGTAGAAAGAACTTTAGTTCTTGAATTGCAAGAAAGATAAAGAATACAGCTGTCTGTGTTAACTTTAAAAATACAAACCCACTCTTGTTTCATTAGTTATTTTATTTATAAACCCAGCATAGATGTCCATGAATTATTCAGCTGCTGGATTATGTTAGGAAGGGGAAGATCTGGAAGACAGAGGTAAAGCTGCTACACCTCCATGCCATGCCATGCCATGCCATGCCATGCCATGCCCCACCCCTGCCCCCCCAGGTCCAAGTGGAAATGAAGTGGAGCATGCATTCCCAGTAAGCAGATACATACACATATTGCATTCACAGCTGTAGCAAGTTGACTTTGACCAGATGCCAGACGCTCATCCACCTGTTAGCTCATTCCTCATCCTGCGCAGAACAGGGGGAGAAAATAAGATGGAAAGTGTTATGGGTTGAGTTAAGGACAGGGAGATTATTGGCCAATTACTGCCATTAGCAAAACATAGTCAACTTGGGGGCAATTAATTTAATTTATTGTCATTTGAAAATAGATTATGATTGTGAGGGGCAAATGAAAAAATAAAAACACCACTCCCCTCTTCTTCCCAGGCTCAACTTCACTCCTTAGTATTCTACCTGACCTCCCCCCAGCGCTGTGTGGCACAAGGGGATGAGAAATGGGGACTATGGTCAGTCCATAACACTGCCACTCTTTCCTCCTCACACTCTTCTGCTGCTCCAGCATGGGGGTGTCCCTCCCATAGGATAAAGTCTTTCAGAAACTAGTCCAGCATGGGTCCTTCCCACAGACCACTATTCTTCAAGAACTGCTGCAGCATGGCTGCTCTCCATGGGTTACAGTCCATCAGGTATGTAATGCTCCAGCTTGGGTCCCCCATGGGCTACAGTTTCTGCCAGAAAAACTTGTTCCTGCATGAGTTCTGCACGGGCTGCATCTTTCTTAATGTCATGGCCACTTGCTTTGGCATGGGGTCCTCCACAAGTCCTCCATGGGCTGCAGGGAGATACCTCCTCCACCATGGTCTTCTGCATGGGCTGCAGAAGAATCTCTGCTCTGCCACCTGCCTCTGGTGCATAACTGCACTAGAACTGGGTGTTAGCAATGGGACCAAATGTCTGTTTTTTCTCTTGTACTTTTTGGATGAAGCAGCAAGTCACTTAACTTATTGGGAATTAATACATACAAGCTGTAAATAAATTATAAACATCATGCAACAAATATTTTTATGTTTTACTGTTTAAATTTTCCCAAGTTGTCCAGTGCTCAGCTTTATAATATTGATGTCCCCAGCTGTGGTTTCTTTAAATTAATATTAATTGGAATAACGCTGTGCCTTGAACTGAAAGGCTAGGAAATCCCTGAGGAATGTTGATTGGTGTCTGTGGTAGTGCTGTAACTATCCTTCTGCTAGCATTACAATTGCTGTTACCCAAGGTCCGTAAAATGGCTGTTCAGTAACTCCATAAGTGACTCCATGAGAAGGAGTCCTAGATGGTTCACTCAAGGTTTATTATATAAGGTTATAAGTACTAAGGAGACAAACAAGATCTGAAGAAGAGAATATGATTTGTTATAACAGGGTTCAATATTGGGCCACCTCTGCTTTATCAGTGATCTGGATGAGGGGATCAATTGCACCCCCAGTCAATTTGCAGACAACACCAGGGTAGGCAGGAGTGTTGATCTGCTTGATGGTAGAAAGGCTGTGCAGAGGGATCTGGACAGGCTGGATCAATGGGCTGAGGACAACTGCATGAGCTTCAACAAGATTAAGTGGCCGGGTCCTCCACTTCTGTCACAACAGTCCCATGCAATGCTATAGACCTGGAGAGGTATGGCTGGAAAGCTGCCTGTCGGAAAAGGACCTGGGGGACTTGGTTGACAGCTGGCTGAATATGAACCAGCAGCATGCCCAGGAGGCCAAGAACGCCAATAGCATCCTGGGTTGTTGTCGCATTACGAGTGTGAGTCTAGCCGCTGTGTTCGACGAGCTACCACGGCCAAAATACTGGTCATGCTCAAAAGAGCTATCATGACTGGACCAATGCACACCACAATTTATTTGAGTAACAGATACACAGATTCTTTGGGTTGCTGGTGATAGCGATTGTCTGCAAAAGTATATACAAATATATAATATAGCAAATATTAATAGCAGCGCTGATTATAAATAAAAGTGACTCTATATAGAGATTTAAAAATATTTCCTGGGGAAACACTTGGTATAACCGAGTGTTCGAATCTTACCCAAAGGTGTCCCAATGGGGGGGAAGAAAGGCTCAGCCTGTCGACTGGTCCCAGTAGTCAGAGTGGTACAATGGTATCTTCCCTAACATCCTCTCTCCCTTAAGCTGTATTTATATTATTTTTTACCTTTCAGGTGGAGCTTGAGTGGCTCTAGTCATACATACCTTTGTTATGATTGGTGTAAAACTTTCTCGCTTTGCTTTTAAAGGTATATACTAGAAAAATTCAATGCGCAAGCTCAGTGAGGGGTGGTCGCACCTTGGAGGCAGGTAACTTTTGGGATGGAGGTGTGTTTTGGTATTATAATGAGGCTATGATGAGCAAAGTTCATCCACAGGGCACAGTGCTGGCCAGGGCCTGGTGTCATGGTTCCATCTAGTTGCTGGACCTGCAGTGATTTATGGAAGAATGGGCCATGGAGCCTTCACTCCACTCCCTCCTCCAATCATCTCTCTTAGAACTAGTACACCGAGTTCCCCCAGTGTTACCACATCTAAGATTGCAGAGGGCGTTGCTTAGGGAATGATCACTGAACCGATATTCAGCATATCAACCATAGTCCACCCTGGAAGTTGACTTTTATGAAATGTGGATACATCTTTCTCCTCAATAATTTCAACCTCAATAATCTTACCCCCAGTAATCACTCCACAGTTGTATGAGGAATAGTGTGGCCAGCAGGAGTAGGGAAGTGATCGCCCCCGTGTTCTTGGCACTGGTGAGGCTGCACCTCGAATACTGTTTTCAGTTTTGGGCCTTTCACTACAAGAAAGACATTGAGGTGCTGGAGCGTGTCCAAAAAAGAGCAACAAAGCTGGTGAAGAGTCTGGAGAACAAGTCTTATGAGGAACGGCTGAGGGAGCTGGGGTTGTTTATCCTGGAAAGGAGGAGGAGGCTGAGGGGAGACCTTATGGCTCTCTACAACTCCCTGAAAGGAGGTTGTAGCCAGGTGGGTGGCAGTCTCTTTTCCTAATGAACAAGTGATAGGACAAGAGGAAACAGCCTCAGGTTGTGCTGGGGGAGGTTTAGGTTGGATATTAGGAAAAATTTCTTCACCTAGAGGGTTGTCAGGCAGTGGAACAGGCTGCCCGGGGAGGTAGTTGAGTCACAATCTGGCGGTAATTAAAAGATGTGCAGGCATGGCACTTAGGGACATAGTTTAGGCGTGGACTTGGCAGTGTTAGGTTTACAGTTGGACTCAATGATGTTTAAAGTCTGTTTCAACCTAAATTCTATGATTCTATAACAGCAGTCTCAGTACTCTGGCTGCCAAATTTTTATTATTTTTTTTTTCCTTTCTTGAAAGCATCAGAGTGAATGAGAAATCCCAGGATAAAAAATTGACCTTGCCTGTAGTTATGAGGAACTCTCCCAACAATACAAGGTAGCTTAGAACAAAATGCTTCTACTAATGTAACACAGAAAAAGATTGATATAAAGTGACAGTGTGCAGAGGATCAGATCTGTCGATTATAGGATTTGAACTGAAGGAATTTATAAATCTTAGATGTAAATTGAGTGTGAAGACTTAGACACATTATTAAGTTTCCTAGTGTACAAAGTGCTTATATTGGAGAGCATTTCATGCACTGATTAAGATCAACTGACATCACCTGAAATGAGCCAAGTGCTCTAGACTGAACTTTCTTACTGAAAGAGATGTGCAGGGGCTTGAAAATTTTATGATAGCATTGAAAATTGTAAGACAGGACTGTTGTGAGGCTCACTAAGATTTCAAGAACTCAGTCCTTTGACTAAATCAATAATTTCACTAGGCGTTACTCAGAATAATGACGTGATGTGAACATTCACCTGCAGTTTCCTACAGAAAGCAGTATAGTTGTAAGTCAAAATACTCACGAATGTTATCATTATCTGAGATTTTTAAATCATAGTATACATTTGGATTTGCCAACATATAATCTGAACAAAGTATGGAATCTTCTCTTAATTTAAGTAATTAGTTTTAGTTATAGAATCTTTATGTAAGTAAAAAAATAAAGTATACCCAATTTTCTGAAAACTTCTAAAACAGTTTTGTTGTAGTCTAATTCCAACTTCTACAACACACCTGAGCATATGTGGGCAAAATCATAATGCCACTGAAGTCAGGGGCACAAATCCTAAATTGCTGGAGGAATTAAGATTTTTCTGAAACCAGTCATAACTCAGATTTCTTTATTGCAAACTTCATCCCTTAATTATTGTCATAGTTTTAGCTGGGATAGAGTTAAATTTTCTTCACTGTAGCTGGTATAATGATGTGTTTTGGACTTAGTATGAAAATAATGTTGATAACACACTGGTGTTTTAGTTGTTGCTAGGTAGTGCTTACACTAGTCAAGGACTATTCCAGCTTCCCATGCTCTGCCAGGTGCACAAGAAGCCGGGAGGGGAGGGGATACAACCAAGAGAGCTGATCTGAATTGGCCAAAGGCATATTCCATATCATGTGATGTCATGCCCAGTATATTAACTGTTGGGAATTGTCCAGAGGAGGCAGCAATCATAGCTCGGGGACTGGTGGTGTCGGTCAGCGGGTGGTGAGCGGTTGCAGCACTTGTGGTTTTTTTTGTCTTTTCCTTTTTTTTTTTCCCAGGGTTTCATTCTTCTCTCTCATTATTTTCTTTTTTTATTATATTATTATTATCATAATCATTGTTATCATTACCATTATTGCTATCACTATTTTATTTTAATTATTAAACTGTTCTTATCTCAACCCACGAGTTTTCTTGCTTTTGCTCTTCTGATTCTCCCCCATCCCACTGGGGTGGGGGGAGTGAGCAAGCGGCTGTGTGGTGCTTAGTTGCTGGCTGGGGCTAAACCATGACAATTATGAATGCATAACTTAGTACAAGTAATAAATTTAGAAATTAAAAATTCTTATTTAGATTTTCCTATTAGAAAAGGCAGTTTTTCATCAAATGAATAAATTTTGATTCATCCCACTGATATGGGGTTTTTTGCACTCAAATCTGATCATAAATAGACCCCTATATTCCAGTAATCTACCTGTGTATTGGAAAACCAGAGTAAGATCTAAGCCCTAGCTATGTGATTCAGAAGACAGAGATGAGTATGATCATCCTAATCCAACCAGCAGTCTGTTTTCTTTTTTTCTTATTTGGTTCTACTGAAACTGGTAAGTTCTGTAGCATATTAGATGTTTTGGGCTTGACCAAGACAGAATAACAGTGTTTTATACAGTTGTGGTTCTTTTTTGCTCTATGGTCTAAGCTCAAGTCCTGGATTTGATTCAGTGCAGGAAATTGTGGGTACCAGTGTTCTCATTTTCCCAAAATACTGACTAAATGCCCTAATCAGAACTAAGAGCTACAGTGGAAGAGCAGGCAGGCTGTTCTTAGAGAAGAAATATAAGGTCTCAAACACCACATGCACAAATCAGACACTTTTTTTTAAATCCAGAAAATTCACCCAAGCCTGGGATACTATTTTTACCTAATTCAAAATGCCTAATTCAGTTTTGTGGAAAAAATATAAATGGAGTAACTCCATGTAACAGACGGGAAAGTCTTCTCTTTACATTGCAGTAAAAATGTGAAGTACTGGGTGCACAACTTGTGTGTAATTATATGCTTGGAGAGATATGAACTGTGTGGTTGAATGCACTCATCTTTCAAGCTACGTGAATTGGATAATACTAGTAGTTCAAATTGTTATTTCATTATTTCTGTTATTTAAATTGTAGGAAGTGCCCTTAAAAACATTAACTGGAAGTCAATGATCCATTTTCTTTGACAGAAATAATAATGAAGATCAATATTTCATACAGAACCTGTGTGTGCTAGAGAAACCCAGAAAAAGAGGAGAATAAATACGGGAAAAACAAACCCCAACAAAACATCAGTCAACATTTTGGCTGTGATTTGTCAGAACAAGATTCCTATGCATATGCAAAGATTGATGTTCAAATGACAGGTATTTTATTAGGCATAATTCACACACAGGAGCGCATGATTATGTTCTTCTAGCTAAAAATATGCATTTATTAGTTAGAAATAAAATGACACCGTGGTATTACGCAAACACCTCTGTAAAAAGGAGAACACATGACTACTAGATGTGGTGAAACTCCTTTCTTTTTTTTTAAGTTTAAAACACCTACTGTTAATTTACAAGACAGAGTAGAAACATTAAATCATATGGCACACTAAATAACTTCTAAAGACATTATCTGGTCTGTTTTAAATCTGACTAGATTTTCACCAAAAGGATAAAATGGCTTTATTATGGTAAACATATAACTACAGGCTCTCTTGTAGAAGATATACCAGGCAAAAATAAATTAATCCTGTAACCAAACGGAAGGGAAAGAAAAGGAAATTTGACACTGACTTCAATGAAGCTGAGGTTTCACCCTGGAAACATTATAGATTTATCATGGTTTTTTCCCAGCTTTTGGATGGCAAAAAAAAAAAAATCTCTTATTTCCATCTCATGCTTTTTCCCTTTTCTGTAGCTAGTCAGCTGCAAGAATCCTCGTGCTTTGCTACAACCATTTAGACATTTACTTATTTGGAAATGGTTAATTTTAACTGGCAACTTTACAGATCACAGTTTCATACAGGTAAGTTGTACAATATATTGAAGATACAACCTTCCTTAAACATAAA
Organism: Sula dactylatra; assembly: GCA_013389905.1. Taxonomy (NCBI): domain Eukaryota; kingdom Metazoa; phylum Chordata; class Aves; order Suliformes; family Sulidae; genus Sula; species Sula dactylatra. Next base: position 11,908 of record WEKW01030372.1, on the reverse strand, counting down.
AAATAAATGATTGTAATATTCAGATACTGTCAAGAATGTTATCATGTCTCCTTCAGATGATGGAATTTTATCAGTAACTTTAATGAAAGGAAGGCCATTCTGAGTCCTTTAGAGTATTCCCAGAAAAAGTAAAAAATAGTTCTACTACTATTTATTAGTTGCAGTTTATCATTATGACAAAGGACTTGTCACCTTTATATTACATTGTAAAAAAAAATTTGCATTCATAGACAATGTATTTTGCAATAGAAACTTTGAAAGCTGTTTCTATTCTGTTTTCATGATCAGATTATAGGATTATAGGGATTCTGACTATCATACACACCTTAGTTCACCTATAAAATCATCCTTCATGCGAATAGAGAATATATTATATGACAGAAATTTTTAACAATTTTTTTTTTTGCAGCAAAGATTTTAATTTGTGATGAAAAGTGAAATAATGTCATGCAACAAATACCATATGTTCCAATAGCTTCCAATCTAGGTAACCATGTTA
>WEKW01030372.1:0-10852 GCA_013389905.1 Sula dactylatra | reverse complement strand
AATAAAAAAAATAACAGTGAGTGCACATACATCTAATTTTACTGTATTTTGGTTTCTTTCCGTCCTCTGATCAAAGCCAGTTACAGTCTATGAAATGCTCAGTTGATCATGTGTGGCTTCTGAGGCATGAACATATTCTGAGTCAGCTGAATATAATAAAGCATGTAAGGAGATAAAGACATTTCTTTCCTTGTTTCCTCCTTTGTAAATCCATAGGAATGTATTATAGCGCTGGCAGTATGTTACTAAGACTAGTTACTGCACTTTGAAAATTTTCACATGGAAAAATTTCAAAGGAGTCTTATATCAAGTCATTTAAAAAACCCTAGAAGTACTGTTTCTCTGAGTGAAAAGTTGAAACAAACAAAATTTGAGTATTCAAATATTCATCCCCTGTTTTGCAAAGTGACCTGGAGAGCAAGGCTGGCGTACTCTGTGGCTACCAGTTGAAGACAACACTATCCTGTACTTAGGTAGCTTCCATTGCTTGAAGAATGAGTACAGTGTTTTGGAGACATAATATTCTGGGATTTGATTTTTTCATCAGTACACAGTAATTCTAACCAACTAAGTGGAAGTAGTATTGGGTGAGAGATGGGAATTCAGAACACATGCATTGCATATTAGGTACATGCTCTTCATTTGGCCATCTATGAAATGCTTGGAAAATATTTGGAAAAATTATCAGCAGTGAAGTTACTTCATCCCGGAAATAAACACTATCCAAAAAGCAGTGGTAAAAAATCCAGTTCTGGCAGAACTGCTAAAGGCTTCTTTCATGTTGCTGGTTATCAGTTTGTTTTATAGTTTCCACCTATTACACTAAACTACCATCCTCTTTAATGATTCTTGTAAAATGGGAAAAGAGCCAGACCTTTTTTTTGTTCAATGTTATGGCAATCAAATAACATGTCAAGGAAGTTCCCAGTGGAACTGGATTCCCCATAAGGTAATTAAAGTTGATATTTATTTTCTTAATAAGCCAGATATTGCCTGAATATTTTAATGTTATGTCATAATAACTGCAAAATGAATGTAGTGGATAGCATGGTCAAAAAGATTTTTGTAAGAAAGGTTACTTGAAATAAAGGATTTTTATATCATATTTAAGTATGCTCTTACTATTGCTTTCATCACTTCTGCCTGCAGCTAGTTATTACCACTATATAAATAGCTACATGCACATGAACAGAGAAAATCATATATTCAGCAGGTCATCTCTGTGTCCTGGTTTCAGCTGAGATAGAGTTAGTTTTCTTCTGAATAGCTAGTATAGTGCTGTGATTTGGATTTAGGATGAGAATAATGTTGGTAACACACTGATGTTTTAGTTGTTGCTAAGTAGTGAAAGTAGATTCTCTTCCCCATCCCAATGCAGGGTGGGAGGGTGAGTGAGCTGCTGTATGGTGCATGGTTACCAACTGGGGCTAAAACACAGCAATCCTTTTTGGTGCCCAAGTTGGGCAGAAAGGTTTTGAGATAATAACAGATTAACAAGAGTTTATTAAGGAATTTATATCTGTTAACAGTTGCAGGTCACAATATTGATTCTTCTGTTCTCAAGATTGGTTTATCTCATCTGCACCATGCTCTTTTTTTTGCTGTACATGTTAAAGACGGGTGTTGGGTTTTGCAGTGTCTGCAGAGATTAGTGATGTTTTGCCTGGGACATATGTTATTAAAACACTGGCCTTGAGTTTTATCTTGTATTTAAACTTTGTACTGAAGTCATTACTGTACTTTGGGTACCACCACACGGAAATAATTGGCAATTGTCTCCAAAAGGAAGAATACTTCTTCCTCTGAGAACTTTTTTATGGAGGAAATACAGAATGGCACCTTCACTACCTTCTATGATGTTTCCTCCTTCTTTACAATAACTTTTCAGTATCTTGAACATCCTGAGATAGTTAAGATACTTCTATTGGTATATCTCGGGAATATTGTTTCAGTTTTGCCTAAGGTTAATAAGTAATTCAAGAATATCATCCAGAGATCTGCCCCAAGGCTGGACAATTATTAGTGGCAGGGTGTGTGGGACACCATGGGCAAATGCCTAGGATGGTGAGCACCACCAGTATTTTGGAACTCACCCCTGAACAAGAGCAGAATCCTGAAAAATTAGTAGAATATTTGGAAAAAGTATGCTGTCACCCTGACAATTCTAGGGAGACACAAATAATTGAAATGTGCTAGGGCCTGGCCCATGCTTACTGAGCCCTGTTCAACACTATTCAGTGCACAGTTTGATTATTCATGTTTTCACTTGTCAGGAAAGGTCAGGTGCAGAACTGAGTCCTTTATCACTGATAAGTGTCTGATAGGACTGAAAGGTAGGGTTCCTTGCTGTGCTGCTTTTAGCTGGGATAGAGTTAATTTTTTTCATAGTAGCTTGTATGGTGCTCTCTTTTGCACTTGTGATGAAAACGTTGTGGATAACACAGGAATATTTTAGTTCTTGCACAGCAACAGGGCCTTTTCTGCTCTCATATCACCTCACCAGCAAACAAGCCAAGGGGTGCATGAGTAGCTGGGAGGGGACACAGCTGGGACAACTGACCGCCAACTGACCAAAGGGATATTCCAGACCATACGACATCATGCTCAGCAATAAAAGCTGGGGGAAGAAGAAGGAAGGGGGACATATCTGGAGTTATGGCATTCGTCTTCCTATGTAACCGTTATGTATTATGAATCCTTGCTTTCCTGGAGATGGTTGGACACCTGCTTGCCAATGGGAAGTAGTGAATGAATTCCTTATTTTGCTTTGCTTGTGCATGCAGATTTTTCTTTCCAAATAAATTGTCTTTACCTCAGCCCACGTGTTTTCTCACTTTTACCCTTCTGCCCCATCCCCACCTGACGGGGGCAGGGGGATGTGTGACTAAACGTGTGTGGTGCTTAGCTGCCCACCTGGCTTAAACCGTGACACTTGCTTATGAGTTGATTAAACAGATTCCAAACACTTAAAAGTGGTTAAACTCAGGCTGTAAAAAAAAAAAAAAAAAAATGATCAATCAGAGTGCCGCTATAAAATAATTTTGTGAGGACAATGCTACTCCAGTGTTCTTCTAGGCACAATTCTTGTGCAATGCTTCTTGTTGCAGATCCTGTTTGATCGAAATATAAATCTGCTCTCATTAATGGAATGCTTTACTCTAATTATAAGAAGTCTGAAATTCAGAATGAAATTTTTGGAACCCACCTGTCCTCACATGTCTGCCTGTCAGTTTGAAGAATGTTTCAATTTCTGATTACTGCTGAGTATATCAATATATCAGATCATTGTCATTCTCTTAGTGCAACCAGAATATGACAAAGATATGTTTCTGTTTAGCTCTGCTACTGTTTCATTTATTCTAACAAAAGTGGCAAAAAATATACTATATCTCTCTCTCATTTTAAATTGAGCAATGGCAGCTGTGCAGGATTAGTGTGGCAGGAAACATTCCAAACAAGGATTCTTTAGCGCCATATGTTAGGGAGAGCTGAAAGGAAATACAGATTGAGAAACAAGTTCAGGACATCATATTCCTTTGAACATTAAGACCAATTATTAAAACAAACAAACAAAAAAGCCTTTTATCACATGATATAAAATCTGTTTACAAAACAAAAACCCCCAAAAAGAGTCTGCACTGTATTTTGAAGACTTTTACACTGCTATCCTTCCATAACTAGTGCTCACTTAGAAAAGAGAGCTGTGGCTTAATTACCAGCATTATGTGTCATGTGGGAATGGAGAGACCTTATTATGTGCAACAGAAAGACAGAAATATTTAACCTTGTCAGCAGATTGGCTTGGAATTCCAGGAGCAGGGTGGGGGAGAGAGGGTGTGTGACCTTTGACTCCTCCTTGCATTACGTGGAGCAGAATTACTAGAGCTATCACTCAACATGAATTTAAGCCTGGTTGATTTTACAAAACTTATGAGGATATATATAGAAGACAATAGAGCTTCTGAAGGCTTTTTTTCTTTTCTGTGTATTGAAGTATTCTGTGAATTCATCCTCAGCAGGTGTACATTTACAGTAGATAATAAATAACTTGGCTATTAATTCCTTAGAGGAATATTGTCACTATTTATTTTCTAGACATGCAAAAAAGGATACAAATACAGGAGAAATTTGCTGTTTCCTTATAAAATATATGATGGTCTCAGCTTATTCTTCTGCTAAGCCTAGAGGGGTCTTATTCCAACTTGCTTTTCAACAAACTTTAACCTGTAATTAAGCAGGATTGAGGGCTTTAATCAGAATACTGCATTTAAGTATTATATGACACTGAGATAATAAAAGTTTACCATACTGTATTTCACTTTCCATAACCTTTCTACCTTCGGTCTCCTAGACCTTGCTCCCTTTCTCCTACTTGTCTTCCTGCATCAGTTTTTGAATTTACCTAAGGAAACGCTATCTAAATACTTACTTTTAATGGGGTACAGATTATCTGATATAGACCATACAGGTGAAGAAAGGAGAAATATAACAATTAAGTGAACATTGATTACTGCTCTGGATTTTTAATAGTTTGGTATTAGCACTAATGATTTTTAGACATTGCATATTACTTTCAGAATCAGTCTCATTGTTAAAGCTAACACAGATTTCTTATCATTTGGTTTAATCGAATAATTGGCAATAAGAAACCCAAAGAAATATTTCAAAAAGAATTCAAAAAACTTTATTTTAATATGTGCTTTTGTATTTTTCTGACAAAATCCACTGAATACTTTATTGAACAGTAATAGACTTCACATGGTTACCTCTGGTGAAGTGCTTTGTTGCATCAAGGCAAACACTTAGGGTGCCCACTTTTGTGTACTAGATACCATCAGGTACGAGTTTCATCCATGAATCAGGAATATCCTTTAACTTTGACTCATCTTTTAAAAATCAATTTAGCTGTGTTTTACTTTGTATTTTTTCTAAATTGATGTATAGGCTTGGAGAGTTTAAGAAGTCTATTTTTATAAATTGAGGTGTAAATAATGAATAAACATGCAATTGTATAGTTTATGTTTTTACTTCTGGCAGTTTGAATTTAATTGCTTACACCATTACAATCACTGTGCTGAGAAAAACATCAGTGTTTTCTCTTTTCAGATTATGAAAGCAACTATCTCACTTCAGGCTAGGGAAAATGCAACAATCACCCCCTTGTTTAGATCTACAAGTTACTGAACAGACAGGTAGAATATTTCAAGTGCAGTTAGCTTACCGGACTGTTTTGTGTGAATCTGAGATCAATGAAGAATGGTGTTTATTCCTGCAAATAGTAATAATTGACCTTGCTTCTTTCTTCTCTTTGCGACAGATACCAGATAGAACTAACTCAATGAAATCATGAATGTAATAGAGAAGGTAAATTGGAAAATTTTTGTTCAATTTCTCTTATAAAATAAGAAGAGGAGACATTGTTAGCAGGCAGCAAATTGCAACAAAAAGAAAGAAACAGTTGCTCACACAATGTGGAGTTTGGCTCCACATATTTTTGATATAAGTTGTACTGTTTAAGGTTGAAGAAGTTCAGACAAATCTTGACAAATTCATTGGAAAAAAGTCACTACAAGCTATTGCATATGAAGATACCATCTTCTGGTTCATGCAGTCCCTAAATTACAGACTGTTTGTTTCTTTACGTTCAGAAGTATTTGTTTAGAGTCACCATTGTGCTTTTGAAGAAAGTTCAGGAGAACACATGAGACCGTCTTTAGTAAAATAATTGAATTGCTTTGACCTTTTTATTTTATTACATTGACGTTTGAGTCATGAAATCACCAAGCAAATAAGCATCATTAACTTCTCAGTATCTGTAATGAAACAGTTACAAAAATTATAACCCACAATGTTTAGATCTAGAGTAGCTATGAACAACTGAACCATGACCACTAATTTAAACAGGGCAAATATGACATCAGTAAAGTTTCTAACAAGCTGCCATTGACTTCAGTGAAAAAAGATTTCACTCAAAGACCTGAGGTACTGTAACATGCTTTTCTTATGGGCTGTTTGCTTTTCAAACTGTAATGCAATATTAAGTTTTAACAACAACATAACTATGGAAATGAATATGCTGTTATGTTTGACAAAATTAATTTATCTAGTAAGTAAAAATTATAATGACACATTAACTTGTGTGGTTGAGACATTCTGAGAAAATTAATATAATTTATATTCACAATTCCAGCTCTAATACGTAAGATTTTGTAATAGTTATCTGAAAAAATAAAATTTACTTGGAAACATTACATCAGACTGCTTTACATTCACAATTTTTAGATTTTTTTTTGTATTTTCATATAAGAATAATTCTTTGTCTACCTATTCTTGTACGAATGTTGATTATCTGCCTTTGCACTGTAATATGTGTAAATGTTGCTTATGTCAAGAGTGTCCTGTAATCTGTCACAAAGGCCAGCAGTTCTTTTCTTTTTAAAGGTATGAAAGGGAAATAATGAGACAAACAAACAAACAAACCCCAAACTGTTGGTGGTCTTCAGATTCTGTCTACCTTAATTGTAAATCATGTCAAAATTCAGAGTTTCTCACCTGGGCAAATTAGAGATTTTACTCAATTTGGCCTACTGGGTACAGAGCCCAGTACTGCATCAAGACACTCGCAGTGTAGTCCCAGATGTGCCGTTCTAGATTTGCTTAATTTATTTAATTTCTTTCTGCTCTGCTTTTGCATTCATCTTTTGTCTGTCTTATCTACTTCAGTAACAAACCCTTCACTTAGGATGTGACTGTACACTCTAGCCAATCAGGATTTTCATTTATGGGGACCAAAAATTCTGAATAATATGGAATGGAAATTGTGTGTTCCAAATGCCATTTACTCTTTTGAGTTTAGTCTGATATTGCCTACTGACTTTCACTGAATAATAATGGGTGCACTCAGTTGCTTGTTATTTCTTTCCTAAAGAAAATATTTCAAATCTGTAAGAAAATAACTCATCTACACAACGCGAGTAAGTGACCAGGCGCTTCGTTATTCCAGCACTGGGGACACGGGGGATAGCTCCACCAAACATGTGTCCCCCTTTGCATTAAAATTCACCAATTTTTGATACACTTTTTCTGTCAAGCCACTATTGCATAAACTGTTTAACATAAAATTGCATGCAATGCTCACTATTACTTTTAATGACATAAAATATTCTCTATTAACTTCAATCTTTGCATTGATTGGTTTCTCTGGCTATATAGCTCCAACAATATTCATATCTCAAAATAATAATTGGTCACTTCTACTAATGTGTATTGATTGGAATTCTTGATATTCAAATCAAGATGGGAAGTGTAAGGGGATTTCCAAGCAGCATTACTGGCGCATACAGGTCAGGTTGCCTTAGTTTCACAAGACTGAACAAAGATAATAACTAACTACTACGGTTCCTATTGTTTCGGGATTCTAACAAAACTCCTCTATTCAATTCTTTATTGATTTATGCAGTGTCTGTTAGTTTCTTAGTACAGACAGTAACTACATGGTAAGGTTTCTATCATCACGAGTTTCACAACACACAATATCCTAACATTCTACTTCTACTATAATAAAACCTGGTGATTTTGCAACAAAAGCATTTGATGACAGAAAGTTTAACAAGCTTGAGAAAAACTGTGGTTGCAGTTAGTATTTATTTAACAAGAGTAGTAACCCCAGGTACTTTTCCATTCTTGCTTACTCAGAACTGGTTCCACCTCTTACAGAAATATCTCCTTCATAGCATTGTTTTGTGGGAATCAAAATAACTATTTGTGTAAATTGTGAACAGTGTCCGTTGTAACTGTACATTGTGTAAAGTGTCCATTTGCCTCAGGTTGTGGCTGTGTTTATTTCTTGGCTAGTGTTTGGCATGACATGCAGCCTGACTTCTCCTCTGAAACATTGGAGATAACCCAAATCTATCTGCTGAGCTCAGTTCTGCAAGAGACTTACATGATAAAAGAAATAATTATTGCATGAGAACCTGAATCCAGCTAGCAATCCTGTTAGAAATCTTCATTTTTTTTTTTATCGTTCAGCCTGCCCACTTTGGCTATACAGATTTCATGTAGAAATAAACTGGGCATGTGTTGTGGTTTAGCCCCAGTCAGCAACCATTCAGTTGACCGCAGTCAGCACGACACAGCTGCTCACTCAATCTCCCATTGGGATGGGGGAAAGAATCAGAAGGGTAAAAGTGAGAAAGCTCATGGGTTGAGATAAAGACAGTTTAATAGGTAAAGCAAAACAGTAATAGTAATAGTAATAATAATAATAACAATAATAATATCATGAAAAGGAAAAGCAAAAGCTGCGCACACAAGCAAAGCAAAGTAAGGAATTAATGCACTACTTTCCATTGCCAGGCAGGTGTTCAGCCATCTCCAGGAAGGCAGGATTCCATCATACATAATGGTTGCTTAGGAAGCCAAACACCATAACTCTGAACGTCCTCCCCTTCCTTCTTCTTCCCCCAGCTTTATATACAGAGCATGAAGTCATATGGTATGGAATATCACTTCGGTCAGTTTAGATCAGCTGCCTTGGCTGTGCCCCCTCCCCTCCCGGCTTCTTGTGCCCCTAGCAGAACATGGGAAGCTGAAAGAATCTTTGACTAGTATAGGCACTACTTAGGGACACTTAGCACCTACTTAAGAACAACTAAAACATCAGTGTGCCATCAACACTATTCTCATACCAAATCCAAAACACATTATACCAGCTACAGTGAAGAAAATTAACTCTATCTCAGCCAAAACCAGCACAGCATGGCAAAATAACTCAGACTGACTCCTGGACTGAGTGTTATAAATGCACTCGACCAACAGGCGAGTTTATTTTCATATATTTTATTAAGAGGTAATAGGCAAAAAGGCAGTGCGCTGGGTGCGCGGGGCNATACTGCTACCCTCCGTATCTATTTCTTCCTTACGAATTTGCCACAACGGGGTTCTATGTACCAAGCACAATTCCCAAAGCTTATTTAATAAATTTTTGAAACAACTATTTCTTACGGCAGCAAATTCATTATTCATTTATCACATGAGCATGCTTTAACACCTGCTGAGCTTCATATGGCCGTTGACAAGTAGCCATAATGCCAAGAACCTATCTAAGCTACTGTGTCCTACCACACAACAGTGGTGCAATTGCTTTTGTTGGATAAGCCACTGAGCAGATGCTGGGTTTTTACCATTGACTTAATTTTTCAGGAAAGGGAATTTCTCCTAATCTAAAATGTTAGTAATCAAAAGGAAATAACAACACCTAGTTGAAGCAAAGCTTATGTTGGTTGTACTGTCTTCTAAAATATTTTCATTTGTTTTGTTTCACTTTCCTTAAAAAAAGTTGGAAAAACCCATATTTTTCTGCTCAGAATGTCTGTTTTGACCAATACTTATTTCACTGAAAAATGAATTGTATACAAAAATTTATGCCAACTCCAGCAATCAAAAATAGAGAGTGGAACTTGGAGGAAGGTTTAATAGTGAACAGGGTTGTTATTCGCTCTAGGTTTGGAAATGTAGGCACTGCAAAGATCTGGCCTTATGTGTTGCACAAGGAAAACAGCTTGTGCTGTAAAACCAGCATAAGATAAATTTATTCTCAAAAAAATCCTCTAAGAATATGCTATTTATTATTAAGAATTGTTTACTGGAAGTTTACTTTTGCATCTGTAAAGACATATACTGAATGGTGTTTAGCCATGAATAGATTTCCCATTCAAATAATTGTTTTATGTGCCATTGCTGGTTACAATGATGAAATTTCACTAGAAAACAAAACTTACATAGTTTAAAATCTTTCATAACCTAATAGTCCAGCCCTAGATGCACTTTCAGTCTCAGAAATTACCAATAGAAATAACCTAAATCTAAACAAGTCCAAGAAACTTGCTGGTTTCAGATTTTAGGTATTATGGTTTATCTCCAGTTAGGTGAGGAAAAAACCCCTCACCATTGAGAATGTATGTTAGGTTGTTTGGGTTTTTTTTTAATGGGCAACCATAACTACTCAGCAATCTGATGCAGGCTTAAACAGGTCAAACCCTTTCCAGCCACTAAGAAAGAAAAAGATGAGAAAAAATAAATGACCCATCCTCCAACAGCTAGAGTGTTGAGTGCCCATGATGAATGATATGCTTGGGTTGGTTGTTGTTCCTGCCCTCCAAGCTTTATTCAGTAAAGACCGTTCTTTTTTCTTGCAGCATTTTCCATGTATTTTTTCAAAATACTATGAAACTATTAGCTTTGGCTAAAAAGTAATTAAACTTTAGAAAAATGTCAGTAACTCCAACTTATTTGACCAAATTGCATATTCATTGTGGCTGATTTAACTTGATTGTATCTACTGTTACTCCAGTTTTGTGAAGTGCCTTACCAACAAATTGCATTTGATTGCACAAAATCAAACTAATGAAGTGATGTATATTTTTTTATGTCCCACAGCACATTGTCTGCAAAATAAGGGAAGAGGACATAATAATTTCAGTGTTGGAAAATGTCCCTATTTTCCTTTCCCTTGTTATATCTTTTGCTGTTACACTGTGTGAACTCAAGTGATATTCTCATTTCCATGAATTGTTTTACTCAAAATACTGTCCTTACACTGTATTTAAAAGCATTCTTTTACTTTGCAAATAAATTCATGAAAAGAACTAAATCAGCTGTTTTTTTCTGCATTAACTAAGCGATTGTTTTTTCTAGCTTAAATAATCAGATAGACAAAAATATGGAGATGTTCTGTCTTCCAACATGTCTCAGGGTGACTGTAGAGCCGTGCTACAAGAATTACTGTAACAATGAAGGTGCTGTAACACCCATGACATTGCCTTTATGACAGAAATAACTGGCTTAAAAA
>WEKW01030370.1:71942-90795 GCA_013389905.1 Sula dactylatra | reverse complement strand
TTTTTAACCATAGGCACAGTAAGTTCACCTTTTGGGACAGTTCATGCTCCCTACACTTTTGCTGACCTATGTCTTCAATGCAGATTCTAATTAGATAAAAAGAGGGCCATTCTTCAATATCAACAGCTACATCCCCAGCCCATATCTGATCAACCTTGCTTGCATTATATACTATATGCACATATGAGTTACTACACTGGTTGTAGCCTCAGTCTGAAAAACCGGTACAATCACTCTGTCATTTCTGGTGAAGGGGCATGGGGAACTAAAACTCTCACTTGGTAGATATGTGGAGATTAAATCTTGGCAGAGCTCTATAATGGTAGCTTTGTGTCTAAATGGCAAAGTGAAGAGACCACTGAAGTTTTAGATTGTATTGCTGACCTTGTAGCATGCGTGTTAAAGATAACCAATCTGAAGGCCACAGGACTTCATGTGCAAATGAGAAGCCGAATGAGACAGCAAATGAATAAAAGACCTGTTAACTTTGAAGGGTAGGACACATTTTTGGCACTTCAGAGGACCAGCAGCCTCCTTTTCCCCTTCTCTGTTCCTTCAGAGCCTCCTTGTCCTCCCCAAGCTAATCCTCAAGGCACATGAGAGACAGTCTCCCACATCACATCATTAAGACTCACCTCAGGAATTTAAAAGCCTGTCATTAGCAGTTCCCTGAAATAGTGGATAAAAAAATAAAATAAAAATCAATTCAACTGCCAAGGTCAATGTCACCTTGGACAAGGTAGGAAAGAAAAGTAAACTGTTTTCTGGACACTTTTTGGTTTTTTTCAGAGATTGATATGACAGTTCGCAATAGCGAAAGCACTCATACAGTTTATTTTCCAAGCTTTTTAAACCTGTGTTTAAAATCCTCTTTAGTAGCAACTGCTACAATTACTTGTTATCGTAATGAATTGTTGTCATTTTGTTCAATCTAGGATAGACATACCATTTGAGGGGCAGCAATTTGTCATCAAATCCATGTTTGTTCATTTGTTTATTTTCTTAAATTATGGATTTAGTAGTTTAAGAAATCTGTATTTGTTTTTTGTTGCTGTTGATGTTATTTGAGCAGCCAAAGTTTTATCAGATGTGTGATCCTAAGGTGATATGTTCCTTAAGCACAAGCTTACTGATAATGTGCATTTTGGTTCAGCAGAACTTTTTCCAGCATTTGCTCAAATGCCTATGGCCAAATAAAAAAAATTGGTGTCAGAATATTTTACTAAGAAGAAGCATTGCCAAATGATAAAATATTAATTCTTTTCCTTTATATGCAGATATGAGAGAAGAAGCAATTACCCCTACTTTAATTGTTTCACAGATAAGTACAATTATGATGTTATTCATTCCGTTTGCAGACTAAATGTAAAAAATAACACCCACGTCATAGTCAGAGATTTCATTTTAAAGTAAACCTTACCAATGTTAGATATATTAAAGCAATAAACCAAGAGATTAAACTTTCATAAACAGTAAGAGCTCATTGTTTTGTAAATGGATGTATAATAACGTCTTTGTAGCTAAAATGAAACCGTAAAACTGACTGGGTGCTTTAGTCTTTCTGCAAACTTTTGATTTATCTTTTTAATCACTTGTTAGCTTTTTTATGGCAATTAAACATTGAAAATGGGCTCCAGTCTTCTTGCCACATTATTATTCTCTTATTGAACTGCTGTCATTTCCGTATGATGACAAGCAATTTAGAGGTGCAAAAAACAATTAAAGTGAATGCGGATCCCGCTGCTACAGGTGTTTGTTACTAATGAATGAAGTGATAGCTGCTGTTGGAATGTGAGATTTATCTTTCTTTGTGACTTGTGCAGCAGAGAGTGGATGAAATACCTCTGAAAAGCTGGTATAAACAGTCCACAATCACAGAAAGGCTGTTGCTAGAATTTATATCTGTAACACCAGAGTTAATGTTAGGGAAAGGTTAACTAGATTGCTTAACTAGATTGTGATTTTGAAGCTTGCTGTAGCTACACATAAAAAAATATATTACAACAGGTGTTATGGTCCATCCGTTACAGGTACCTGCTAACGTTCCAAACATTTTTTTAAAAAATACACCTAATACTTAGATATACATCATTAAGAAAACTCAACATAATGAATGATAAATACCATAACTGCGCTAAAAGAATTAAACACTCTATAAAACTGCTTCCACATGTACTGTAACAGTCTTCAATAGCAGTAGGTATACCTAAGACTGCGAAGCAGTTTCTGGAAATCCCCAATTATTTCCAAGTTCTCCAGCTATGTCTTACGATCAACCATCATCTTCTTTTTTTTGAGAGAGAGAGAGACTGTTCATGCCTAACAAAAGTTATTAGGACCCTCTCTGCCCCTCTTTGTCATGTTATTGCTTCAGGGCTATCAGGAGTAAAGAGTGCTAAGAACATATTTTGTCATTGAACAAATCTGTTGACTCAAACTGCCATTTTTTATGTGGTGACTTCTGAGAGTCAAAAAGCACCCTGGAGAAAACTGCTCTCTGAAAAATAACAACAGCAGAATTTAACTTCTCATTCCCTATTGCAGTCCAGCTGCTTGGAAATATTATCCATCTCTGTACCCAGTCCAGAACGAGGAGAGAATTGTAACCTGGGAATGTCCTAGTGCTGATAGGATTTGTCTTTCATATTTTTAAATGCTAAATGCCCTCAGTGACTTTTTGTTTCTTCCTTTGCTTTTGATTTCCAACATCCTGTCTTCATATTTTTTATTAAAGCATTAACTGAATTTCACATCCATGTATTTAAAATGCATTATTTTAGTCTATTACATCAGTTACTATCTGCATCCATTAATGATTTTTTCTACCAAATATAATCAGCATGGCTCTGCAAATAAGCCTGACCTAAAAATAAACTGGAGAATTAAGATCTAGATATCATGGAAGAAGGCATTAAATCTTGAAATAGCATCAGTTTCAAATTCTGCCTTTTTAGATGATTTTCCATCCACAACCTATGTCAGTCGGTCTGTATGTTGCAAGGGTATACCTACTGTATGGTATTCATTTAAATACTTTTAGTTGTGTGTTGTTTATGTAAAATGGAATAAACAAAGGAAAATTTCAGGGCTGAGTCTGAGATTTTTGCTTTCCTTTGTTTAAGCTACAGATACTATTTGCATGTAGCTTTTGTGGTATAATTGTTTGGTTTTAGTTCTGCTGACATTGTGGTGGGTTAGCAGTGCAGATAATAGCAGATGACAGTTCCTTTTGTGGAAGTTAAGAACTAGCTGATTAATTGTTATTATGTTACACTCTAGAGGAAACCTTGTAATTAAACCACAAAAAGCTACATAATGTTAAGGGTCTGACTTAATCCCACAAAAGCAAGAAAATTCAAAGTTAACGATGAAGAGCGTAATGTTACGTGTTTTAGGCCAAGTGCTGTTCTTTGGAAAAGAGCTTAGTCTGACTATTGTGGTTGTTTCTGTGTGTGATTAGGGCAGCTGCATTTAAATCAAATTAAGTCTTTTGACTTTTCTTTGTGTGTGCTTGCAGATCAGGCTTTATAAAAAAGGTTATTGAGCACTCAGCTCAGCAGTTATATTCGGAGCTGAGTCTAATGCTAGATTTCATGCTTCCAGGTACCTAGTCCTGGCTTTAAACCAGAGGATGAGCTCCTCAGTAATTCTTTTCTTTGCAAGTATATTTCCTGAAAGTCTACCAGACTAGTAGTCGTACATTTACATGGCATATTTTGAATTGCAGTAAAATGCGATTTCTTTACTTGTGTGATTTGGAAGAGGCACCTGGTTTATTTGAAGGAGTGCTTTTCTAGAAGCTAAAATCTTTTGACTGTTAATACACACTCTGTTCTGGAAATTTAAAGTATTTCTAGGGTCACACTTCCCTATCTTGCTTCATGTGTCTTCAGGGTTTTTATCTTACCCATATACACTGACTGAAGATTTCAAACCCTGTGGAAAAGTTTATGCAGACATACTACTGGGATTAAATATACAACTAAAATTTGTGTAGTTAAACATTTGAGGTAAGTCAGTGATTAGTTTGACAGGCTGATCGCAGTGACTGCTTCCCCATCTCTCCTTCCTCCATCCCAGCCCTTGACTCTTGGAGAGTCACAGTATCTGCCTGCAGCCCAGGTTGTTAGTTGTCATACTTTTCTCCACGGCAGCTGATTGGGAGCTTTGATATTCCTGAAAGGTGTTGATTTGATGTAGTCCCCTTTTGTGTGAACAGTTTAGGTAACACAGACCTTAATTCTCTGTTCTCTAGCCTGTATGATCCTGTGGCAATTTCATAGCTCATTTTGCATATATCATGGGTAGAAAATTATACATAGGTTGATAGAGCTGGCAATGAAGTGGCAAAGACAGATGATTATCTGAAAAATTCACATCCTCTAACAAAAAGACACAACTCCTCAGGTATGGGCATCTTCCCACCTTGTATGCCTAAAGATTACTTTCACATATATTTACAGAAAATTAGTGTTCAGAGAAAGAAACATGTAAGTACACAAATTCCTGAATCAATAACAAGATTCACATGTAGTGAGTTATTTCTTGGCATTTTTAAAAACATGTACCATAAAATTAGTTTCAAGAGCTTCTTATTATAAAGGACAATAACGACAAGTGAACTGTGTGTATTAAAACTTTATGAAAACAGAAACAGTTTTTGAAATATTAAGAACTCACTCAATTATTAAATTTAAACAGTGTAAATGGACTCCAGAGATAGGATTGCAATTCTAGGAATAGACTAGTTTGTGAGTTGTCACAGCTAAAACATTCAAAATGAGAATACATTTTTCATATAGTTCTAAGGCTCTAAAAGGAGTAAAAAAATCTTTAACTTTATTTTCCAGTTTCTGGACTTCAGACTTAGTCCAGTATGCATTTTATATGCATATTTCATCAAATCTGTCTTACTTAGTTATCACGCGAACTCATCAACCACTGAATTTTAAATATGATGTAGTCATCCTTGTTTTGGGAAGCTAAAAGAATGCAATGTTACCTCCAAATGGTTTGTTATTCTAAACTCTCACCCCTATAAATATGCAAGAAGCAAGTTCTGCAGAAGAAAGACAAGGTCTAATATTTTTGAGCAAATTTTTTTCTTAATTCCTGCAGCATACTCTTTTTCAGTGCTGTCCTGGGTCTGAGCATACAACAGCCCTCTGACTTTCTCTGAGCTTTCCTGGCTCCCTTTATGTGCACTGCTGAAGTGCTTAATTTGCTTTTCGTGTCCTCCCTCTCTCTCTCTCCTGGAGAGGAGTCCAGCTGCTAGCATCCACGCACACAAGCCAGTCCCCAGTCTCCAGCCTCCTGGCTAACTCATTAAAGTGCTATAGTTTGCATGCAATTGACATGCCTGCAGCTTTAGCTGTCTGGTTTATATGGGCCTTTTAATTATTTTTATCCTTCTCCAGGATATTATACTTCAGTAATATTTGTTCTCTAAGTAGACTAGTTATAATAATTTAATTTTGCTTTATTAAACCACAGAGCTAGGTCAACTGGTATTTTTGAATAGATGCAAGCTACAGCCTTAGAAGGTGCAGGAGATTTTACCTATCTAATCCGCATAGGATCCAAACTGATGTATGCAACACCAAAAGTGTCATCTAGCGGAATTTTCTTTCAGCACCTGCAAGAGCCGTATCTTCATGCCCATAGATATCTGACTTAAATATTTGATTTGTAAACATTTTTGCATAGTTATGCTTGATAAGCACATTAAAAAAGGTCACTCATGACAAATCTCTTGACTTAGGGCTACTGCATATATTGCACAGCTGGCTAGCAAGTTTTTTGGCTCCATGATCAAACAGCAGTCTAAAATTCAAAGCACTCAAGATGCTTATCATTATTGTCATTTCTATGCCTTTCTGAAAAGGCTAAGAAAAACTTTTCCGCCATCCAAGCACCACCCACCTAAGATGCACTTTGAGCAAAATTGCCAGCTCCATGCTGAATGAGTACCTTGCTATTTTTGCTGAAGCTAGACCCTTGCCGAACTCTGCCTGTTGGGGCCCACTCAATTTCAAATAGTTGGAGCACTGCACAGAAGCCAGATGCAGGAGGACACAAAAACTACATTGGCAAATGATCTGTCAAGTGACCCATGAACAAAATCGAGATTGAGTTGCCCTTTGAAATAAACCTATTTGAATTTTATTATCTCTAGAGCACCTTGTGTCTCTAATCTTGTGAAAGGTTAGTATTCCATCCATCAGAGCAAGATTAGAGCTCTAGTTGATGCCTGTGCTTGATGATAACTGAATACAGCAGTTGGGGCTGGAGGAAGGAGATTCATTACCATCAGCAGTTCAAAGAAAGATTGTGTAAACAGACGCTCGGGGAAGCAGGTTCGCAATATAGGCCACATATATTCCAGGTCAGGACAGCAGAAATCAAAGGAGCAGAATGTCAGCAAAGATTTAAACCTTTTAACAATAATCCAAGCAAAGCAATGTTACCTTATTCCCATCCTTTTATTTCGTGTCACAGATTAGCAGACCCAAATGGCTGCCGCCTACTAGGCTGAAATGCTAATCGCTTCCTCAGTATATCTATCAAGAAAAAGCTAATACTGAAGGAATAAATGAGAAAATAATAAAATAAAAATATTCAGGACTCATTACGACGTTAATGTCCACCTGGTATGCATAAACAGAAGCAAAAAAATGCAGATTCTGTGATGTTAAAAAATAATGCTCTGGTTTTATTAATTCAGAAGTTCTTCCTCTCCTACCTCAGGTAAAAGTAATTTCTCAGGTGTTATGTCCTTTTAAAGTTTACCTGACATTTTGAAAAAAGCTTTAGTGAACAGGCATCATTTTTCCATATCTTTGTTTGCCTGAACTTTCTAAATTTTGTATTATGCTCTGAATTATATATATGATTACGTTCATAACACTGGTGACCTTAATTCTTATTTTAAAAACAGAAATATGATTGAGTTCTTCATTGTTCTGTGGCAATGATGTCAGCTCCAGCTCTATGCATTTCTTCAAGAATATAGGAGTAATCCAAAGGATTAAAATGTGTATATTTTTCTAATCCTTTAGTTCCTCCTGGCAGGTCTGGATTTGTGCCTCTGGCTTTTCTATCTGTCCAGAGCAGACCATGTATTTATGATCTTACATTTGGCTTTGAAGGATAACAAGAGGCCCTTCAGACCTGATGCCAATGTATCAGCCAGCAGCAAAATAACATGAGACTGAATTTTTTATTTGCTGTCAAGCTTCATAACATCACAGAGGAAAAAGAAATAGAGGGTAGGTCTGAGATTTTCCAGAGGCAGAGGTGTGTTAAAGCAGTAGAAATGGTTGTATGCAAAGTAGGAACCCATTTAGTTCTTAGACAGTACCCACAGTGTAGTCACAAAATTTAAAAAAATATAAATAATAAAATAATGACAAAATAATGTCAGTTTGTAATAGATTGTATTGATGCTCAGAGTATAAGAAATCATGCCTTTCAACTAAATCAGATTAAATCAGAGTATGTGACAGAATGTACAAACTTTGATGCCTCCTCAGAATCAGTAAAAATATTTAGAAGAGGCCAATTTTAAAGCAAAACCAGGAAGTAACAACAACAAAATCCAGGGTATTTATGGTGTTATGAAATATTTCTGTACAATTCTTGATTCCAGAGACAAAAGCTGCTGTTTCTGTGTAATCAACAAAAAAGATTTTTCAGTACCCTCTACAGTTACATTTTCAGCTACTGAACTAATTTTTACTGTATTAAGGGACTAACATTATAAACCATACATAGCTGTGTAATATTAATTAAAGTGCTTAAGGACTAAATACATATTAGGTAGGCTGTATGACACCTATTGCAATTATTGTGACATTAAACATAAAAATTTCAATTTAAATGTATCATACATACACATATTACGGGCAAGTCTCAGTGAACATGTGGTTTTTACAAGACAGGAATGTGTGACTAATAAAATAATGCTTCTTCAGTGAAAGTAGAGAATATTTTCTAGATAATGTGTTGAATGAGCAATATAATTTAATGCTGAACCCTAATATAAAAGTCATTTATTGGAAACACATTTCTAATTATATGGTTTATAAATGTGGAAGCACTCAAAGTATAAGGCCATCAAGGCTACATAAAATTGTAATGTACTTATGAAGTTTCTTATTATGGAAAAGGAGAAGTGCAATTTGTTTTACCTAATATGTAACATGCCTAATGTTTCCATTTTTCAGAAGTTATCACTGTTTTAGTGTGAGTTTGAAAGTCTTCTCACAATTATTTAGGTCCTCAATCAAGGAAGTATGTTGTCTCTGAAACCAGAATGTGTGTTTTTTCTTGTCCTTTTCAAAGAAATCCCTATTTTTTTTAGCTGTACTAAGATATCTGCCCCTTATTCTGTTATATGGCTGAATGTTTCTCCCAAACAACTCAATATATGTACATTTGGGTGGGTTGGCGTGGCAGTTTACATGTCAGTTTGCATGTGCAGGGCGTGCAGGCAGGATGCAGTCCCCTTCTTGGCTGTACAGGCTCGAAAGCGTAACTCTACTAGCGGTCATCGCCCCCCCAGAAGAGGCACTAGCTATGGTCTCCACTCACCTGAAACCATCACCAGAAGGAATGTGGCGACCCAGGCGAAGCCCCCACACAAACACGCAGCTGTCCAGGTCTCCGGCTGCAGGGAGTGCCTGAGCCTGGCACTCATACCAAGTGCAGCAGGGACAGCAGCTGTCTGCGGTGTGCCCAGGTGGATGATCTACTCTGGCTGGTGGCTGAGCTGAAGGAGGAAGTGGGAAGGTTAAGGAGTATCAGGGAGTGTGAGAGGGAGATGGATTGGTGGAGCCGCACCCTGCCATCCCTGGGGCCAAGGCAGCGGATGGAGGCTCTACAAGAAACAGAGGATCCCCTACCCTCTTGCCACCAAGCAGAAGGAGGGGACCTAAAAGATAGGGGTGAATGGAAACAGGTTCCACTCAGGGCAGCAGGCGAATCCCCTCCCAGCCTCCCTCACCTTCCCACCTGCCCTTACACAACAGATATGGGGCTCTGGAACTTGAGGGCCAGGCACATGAGGACATAGGCAAAGGTCCATCTGGGGGGTTGCCTAGGGAGAGTCAGTCAGCCCCATGCATTATGACTGCCTCTGATAAGAAGAAAAGGATCGTAATTGTTGTAGGCAATTCCTTTCTGAGGGGGACAGAGGGCCCAATATGCTGATCAGACCCATCCCACAGGGAAGTCTGCTGCCTCCCTGGGGCCTGGGTCAGAGATGTTACTAGGGAACTCCCTGGTCTGGTACGGCCCTCTGACTATTACCCGCTCCTGGTTGTGCAGGTGGGCAGCAATAAGGTTATGGAGAGAAGTCCAAAAGTGATCAAAAGAGACTCCAGGGCACTGGGGAGATTGGTTGAAGGATCAGGAGTGCAGGTAGTGTTTTCCTCAATCCCATCAGTGGCAGGGAAGAATACTGAAAAAAACAGGAAAACTCACCTGATTAACACGTGGCTCAGAGGCTGGTGCCATAGGAAGAATTTTGGTTTTTCTGATCATGGGGAGGTTTACACAGCACCAGGCCTCCTGGCGGCAGATGCAGTTCACCTTTCTCAAAGGGGGAAAAGGTTTCTTGTACATGAGTTGGCAGGACTCATCGAGAGGGCTTTAAACTGTGTTCAAAGGGGGAAAGGGATACAGCCAGGCCCACTTGAGAGGAGCCTAGGGGTGGTGTGCCAAGGTTGGGGGTGAAATCGATAGCCCAGCTCAAGTGCATCTACACAATTGCACGCAGCAGGGGCAACAAACAGCAGGAGCTGGAAGCCATTGCCCAGCAGGATAGCTATGACTTAGTCGCCATCACAGAGACATGGTGGGATGACTCTTACAACTGGAGTGCTGCAATGGATGGCTATAAACTCTTCAGAAGGGACAGGCAAGGCAGGAGAGGTGGTGGGGTGGCTCTGTATGTTAGCGAGTGTTTTGATTGCATAGAGCTTAGTGACTGTGATGATAAGGTTGAGTGCTTATGGGTAAGAATGAGGGGGAAGGCCAACAAGGGTGATATCCTTCTGGGGTCCGTTACAGACAACCCAGCCAGGATGAAAGGTAGATGAAGCGTTCTACAAGTGGTTGTCAGAGGTCTCACAATCAGTAGCCCTTGTTCTGGTGGGGGAATTCAACTTACCAGATCTCTGCTGGAAACACAACATAGCAGAGAAGAAACAGTCTAGGAGGTTCCTGGAGTGTGTGGAAGATGACTTCCTGACACAGCTGGTGAGCCTACCAGAAGACGTGCCTTGCTTGACCTGCTATTTACAAACAGAGAAGGACTGGTGGGAGATGTGGTGGTTGGAGGCCGTCTTGGGCTTAGCGACTGTGAAATGATAGAGTTCTTGATTCTTGGCAAAGTAAGAAGTGGGTCAGCAGAACCGCTACCATGGACTTCGAGAGGACAGACTTCAGGACACTGGTTGGGAGAGTCCCTTGAGCAGCAGTCCTGAAGCGCAGAGGAGTCCAGGAAGGCTGGGCTTTCTTCAAGAAGGAAGTCTTAAAGGCACAGGAACAGGCTGTCCCCATGTGCCGTAAGATGAACCAGCGGGGAAGGCAACTGGCCTGGCTGAACAGGGAGATTTTGCTGGCACTCAGGAAAAAAAAGGAGAGTTTACCACTTTTGGAAGAAGGGGCAGGCAACTCAGGAAGAGTACAGGTATCTCATTAGGACATTCAGAGAGAAAATTAGAAGGGCAGAAGCCCAGCTAGAACTCAACCTGGCAACTGTTTTAAGAGATAACAAAAAATGTTTTTACAAATACATTAACAACAAAAAGAGAGCCAAGGAGAATCTCCATCCCCTACTGGATGCAGGGGGGAACATTGCCACCAAGGATGAGGAGAAGGCTGAGGTACTTAATGCCTTCCTTGCCTCAGTCTTTAATAGTCAGACCAGTTATCCCCAGGGTATTCAACCCCCTGAGCTGGAAGGCAAGGACGGATTGCAGAACAACCCCTCATAATCCAGGAGGAAGCAGTTCACGACCTACTGAACACCTGGACACTCACATGTCTATGGGGCCAGATGGGATCTGCCCAAGGGTACTGAGGGAGCTCTCAGAGGAGCTTGGCAAGCCACTCTCCATCATTTATCCACAGTCCTGCTAACAAGGGATGTCCCAGATGACCAGAGCCTTGTCAATGTGATGCCCATCTACAAGAAGGGCCAGAAGGAGGATCCAGGGAACTACAGACCAGTCAGCCTGACCTTGGTACTGGGGAAGATTATGGAGCAGTTCATCTTGAGTGCGCTCACCAGGCATGTGCAGGACAACCAGGGGATCTGGCCCAGCCAGCAAGTCTTCTTTGAAGGCAGGTCCTGCTTGACCAACCTGATCTTCTTCTATGACCAGGTGACCCACCTAGTGGATGAGGGAAAGGCTATGGATGTTGTCTACCTGGACTTTAGTAAAGGCTTTGATACTGTCTCCCACAGCATCCTTCTAGAGAAGCTGGAAGCTCATGGCTTAGACAGGTGTTATCTTCACTGGGTAAAAAAGTGGCTGGATGGCTGAGCCCAGAGAGTTGTGGTGAATGGAGCTAAATCCAGTTGGCAGCTGATCACGAGTGGTGTTCCCTAGGGCTCAGTGCTGGGGCCAGTTCTGTTTAATATCTTTATCAATGATCTGGATGATGGGATCAAGTGAACCCACAGTAAGTTTGCAGTTGACACCAAGCTGGGCAGGAGTGTTGATCTGCTCGAGGGTAGGAAGGCTCTACAGAGGGATCTGGACAGGCTGGATTGATCATGTATCACTACATGGCATATCCAACATCATATGCAATACAGCAGATAATAAATGGGAACAATTTCCAAATAAACTTGACCTAAGAATTTTAAGTCCACTCCTGTGTAGTTCCATCAAAGAAAAAGTAGATTATACTGTCTGAAATCTGATGTAACCCGAAACATATACCAATCTTACAAAGATAGCTTTTCAGTTCATTGTACTGTATCTTACATCTGTTTCCTCTGACTGTAAAACTTTCCCAGTAGACACACTCATAGGAGAAAAAAAGATTTCTGTTGAGAAGGTAGGTCAGATAAAAATCAATCATGCAGCATCTTGATCCAGTGAACTGGTGTCTACAGATGAAGATTTATGTTGACTTTAAAGATATTCAAATGCAAACTTTGTTTTTTAATCCCTGATCTTTGAAACATCCAGGTAGGAAAGTTTATTGACTTCACAAAGCCCTGTAGGGGACCCAAGGTCTTTCCACCAGCATATGAATGTAGATCCAGGATCTGAAAGAATGTTTTCCTCGGAAGTAACAGATCTTTTCCTACATTTGTAGCTTCTTTGAAGCCAACTGTATTATCCTTAACCTTAATCCTTAACCTTATCCTTAATCTATGATTTCATGCATTACCTTGTTTTAAGTCACTGATTGCCCAAATCCGATCTCTAGGACCATTGTTGCTCCTTAACTTTCCTACTATTACCTTAGACAAAAAAAATTATCCCTCTAACAAACTGAGAACATTTAAGTTGACTTCCTGACATTTAAGTTGACTTAGTCTGATGTCACGAAAGAAAAAATGTTTGCCGCTTCAGTGAAATTTGACCGTGTAGCTCAATTTACAATTAAGAAATTCAATCATACCTCTATATTATTACAAATAGTATTGCATGCAGTGTCCAAATAGTCAAAAAACAACTGGGAAACCAGCCTGGATTTAATACTGCTTGGCCTTAACAGTGCATGGGGTTCCTCTGAGTGTGGATGTATGAAAATAGGATAAACGCAAAAATAAGTAAATTATCTTGAAGGTAGTTTTATCTTTTTTGTTAGTGGTGTTAAACCATAACAGAAGTTATTAGCTGCATTCAGAGGTGTCTGGAAAAACCATCAACATGACTTCATTACCTCTTAAACTGCAGACTTATATGCAAAATTGATCTTATGTATATAATAATTTCAATAGGAAGTCAAACTTCAATCTCTTCTTACATCAGGCTTCTGCTGGTTAGTTCAAATAGAAGTCTTTTCAGTTATTGCAGTATTATGTGTCTCAGGTCTCACATCTTAGAGCATTTTTGATGCAATATACTGATTTCTTTATAAATACTAAAATGAGCTTGTTTCAAAGAGAGAAAGGTGAAATGAGATGGAAAGGAAAACGGCAATGGATTTACAGCAGTTACATTATAGATATACAACTGTGAAAATATTTCTTAGCTCTCCACACTTGCAAGTGTGACATGAAAGTAGCTGCAGTTCTAATTTTAAACATATTGTGATGCATCCAGTCTGAGCTGTTTGATACTTGTCATTTCACAATGGGATTCAGGAACTGCACTTCCTACTGGAATGGATGTGATCCAGTAGATGCTTCAGAAAACATCCCCTTCTTGAAACTGAATAGGGCCCAAGAACTGCTTTTCAAACTCCTCAGTGACAGCTCTTCACAGTAGCCTATTTTGTTTAAAATGGGAGGAAGAAACAAAAAAATAGACACTGTTCTAAAAGAGAAGAAGAAGCCCTCCTCAGTCCCATATGTACCTAAATCCAGCTTGAGATTTCTGCCTCTGAAGGCCAGTTCCAAAGTGTAGCTGCTGTCTGGTTGTGGTTAATCACCACATTGTAAGTAAAAGTCAGTGATGTTTTCTGTCTTTTCCTCTGGCCAGATAGAGCATCCTTCCAGATGCATGAGTCCTGCCTTTAGTCAATTCAAGCTGTCTACTCTGAGAATAAGCATGAAGGCATGCAGTGACTTCAATGCTACATTCCTTCCCAACACAACACCTGACCTTTGCACACTGCAGGACTGCATCTAATGATAGAAATACCACCTCTTATTTGGGACCCACTTGTCCAAAAAATGCCAACTTTTTTTTTTCTTCAGACAGAATATAGAAATTATTCTGGCTTAAATCAGTTTTATCCAGCTTGTAGCAAGGCAAAGTGTTGTTAATTTTCCCCTATGTCTTCTAGTCCACCTTACACTCCCCTGTGTCAACAGACAACATCTTTTAATACGTTTAAAAGATTGTTGTAGATTATAGGCATGGCAAAGAGTTTTCATACAAAATGTTAGATGGTAAATCACCTTAACTATTGAGCTGGATATTTAGTAGCCTCTAGCAGCACATAGGGAAAAACAGAACAGTCTCTATATTTTAAAACAATTGTTGCACTGAGTCCCATAGTTTATATATTGTTAATATCATTTCATGAAAGCTTTAAATGTTTTTCAGAAGAAACTGTGGTGACTCATGAATTTTTCATGAGGCATTATGCATTTTTATGAACATATGATGTAAAATTCATCATTCTGAAATTCACAAATATCCATGAAATGCTACATGTCTCTCTTTGGTCATGGATATTCATGACAGTACTACTGCTGTAAGTGTTTAAATGCCCATTCATAAGTATTCTATAATGTCGCTTTCTGGTGCCATGTAACATTTTGCTTACATTTTATGAGTACATCACTTGGGCATTTTCCACTTGATAATGAAAGTAGAACCTTCAGGGACAGTTATTAGTGTATATATAAATTATGTGTAAAGCTATTTCATTGCTTTGTTTTTATTCCTAGCACTTTCTTTCTTGGTTATTGCTAGAAATTCAATGAATTCTTTGAGGGCATCTTGGGAATTTGGGGTTTCATATTTGTAATCAAAGATACATCATCAGTATAAAGTACCAGATGCAACAGAATATGAATTGAGATTCTAGAGAGCAGTAAAGATTTCAAAAAGTAGGTGTTCACAGCTAATTTAATAATTCTCAGTGTGACAGGGATGTGTTTCACCTAGTTGCAGGATTGTCTGTATAAAATCAACGGCAGGATCAAGTCTCCCTTTTAGACATACTCGAGTGTTAGTAAATGACCTTTTGCAGTGAAGAAACAGTAAGTTTAACATTTAAAGGTTGCACTGCATTCCTTGAAGTTGTTGATAATGTTCTCTTTGATTGCAGTGTTGCAGAATGAAAGGTCTTATAGACCTTTATCAATTCATGTAATGAGCTCTGAGTAGATGAAAGATCCTTTAATGCTATATTAATGTTCATTTGTACAATAACTTCTTTGTACATCAGCACTAAATAATGCCTTAAATTCTTTTTCAGATTAGGTTCCCATCGTGATAATGGCATTTGATGTATAAATATCAGCCTAGCTTTTTTTCCGTTTGCCTGCACCTGATCTAACCTGTCCAACCCAGGCCATGATAATGTGCCTATGTTTCTTCCCCATCCTCATGTCCCTTGTTTTAGTGCAGGACTGTGCTGTTTGCATTGTCTCCATGCTCCACAGTAGGGAGTGGTTAAGGATGGAGCATCAGTGGTCTCCCCTTCCCCTGGGTGTCCTTCCTTCCTTGCAACAGCCTGACACATAAAGGAAAAGAAGTCATGGGCTCTGGACAGGAGTCAAGGAAGAAGATTGCAGTGAATTATTTTCTGTTATCAAGTCTTGCAGCAGTCTGAGAAATTGAGAGATTAAAGAGGGGAGAAAGACCCTCATCTTTAGTCACAACCTTTGAGACTGCACTGGCTTCTAAAAAATGTAGTAGCATCCAAAAGATTTCATAATGCCTTGACATTTACAGGTATAGGACATTCTAGAAAGGTATCAATACCCATAAACAGCTAAATCTTTTTACCCATAGGTGATTTTACCCAAGACATAAGTAGACGATGTAAATTACCTATTCTGAAATTTGTAATTACAGGACACATTTAATTTTCTGACTTGTATTTCTTAGCTTTAAATGCAATGTATATATATTCAAAATGCATTAAAAAAGGAGAGCAATTTTCAACAGACCTCATCACACTGCAGCTTTTGTTGTTCCTAATGGGAGCTGAAATTCATTTCCCAGTTGTGACTGTTGAGTGTTTCTAAAGGTCAGAGCTATAAGGGATTAAGATTATTTATTCAGGCTCACTAAAAAGTAATACCAATGCACTGGTAGCGTTATGCATATGATTGGATATAAATACAAATGTAATGTCAAAAATAGGGAAAAAATATGCTGTAAGTATTCTCCTTACAGCAATTTTTCCTCAATCAGGAAGTTAAATTGAGTTCTTTTTGTTTTGTAAGGTTAGTTATTGTTAGGAGAAAGTCTCTGAAAACCTAAAAAAAAGAGTTGGACATTGAAAAAGCATAGAAACCACAGAGGTTAATTTCACTTGAATTACCTTGAGATAAATCACAGCTTTAACTGATTGATACTGTTGTGGAATATCTTTTTTTTTTTTAAAAAAAAAAAAAAAGAAAAAAAAAGCCTTTGCAAGAATCCTGCAAAAAGATGAAGAGTTCACCAAAACATTTTTTTTCATTAATGACTTCATGAACAAAGACAGACAGAAATAGGGCAGTGAAAAATAAAAAGACTGGCATTGTTGTATGTCATGAATGTAAGTATCTGTACCTAAAGAACCCCCAAAGAACCTTTGTGTCCAAAAAGGTAGTCAGCTTACATGAATTCTAATATCCTTATCATCAGCCTCATCAGGACTAGGAAATTCAAAGATGTGAAATGAAGTTAGGTACCTAAAGTCCACATAGGGTGTAGAAGCATGCACATCTTCACAGCAAATGGTCAATTACTACAATTTGTATGTCTAAATCATCAGAGCTCTTTCAAAATCAATGCCCACGAGCAGGAGAACAAGGCTATAATGGGGAACTGCCTGTATGTATGCCATCCAATGATGGGCAATATTTTCCATAAAGGCTGACATAAAATCAGACATATATCCCCGTACAGAACATCTGAAGAGCTCTGTGCTGCTGTGCTGTTTTTTCTTGGGTAACAGTGAGACTGCAGGCCCAGTGTATCAGATGCACGATAGTACAGCATTCAGATCTCAAGTTCTCCTAAAAAGGAAATCTTAGCAGAATATATGTGGTAATTAATGGTATTTAAATGAAATTTCCTTTTGGTCTCTTTGGGCTTAAAGCTCATGCATATCTTTTTTTGGTTTTGGGAATCGGGCAACAAACTGTTTCTAGCTTTGCATCTTGTCCTACAGCCAGATGTTGGTTTTGCTTAAATTACAGATGAGAGAGTACAAGGGAATTTATAAGGCTGGGAATGATCACAGAACATCAGCTCCAACATAATACAACTTTGTTTATCTAATAATTGCCTCTAGATGGCTTTGCTTATATTTTGTTGAAGGCAGTTATTACATTATGTCATGCTGCATTATCCCCATTCCTGATCTACTGACTTATGGTGACAACTAGTCATCACTTTGGAATTAGGCTAGCTCCCAGATTGAATGCATTATAACAGTAGATTACCTGTTTCAAAACAGAGTGAGAAAGTCAGCTTTCAGTTGACAAAGTAGTGTGAGAGTTAACAAGACCCTATTTTTAATCTGAGAGCAGTACCTACCATTCATTAAGAGACTCTGGCAATGTATTGTGTCCTTTCACTTTGTAACTGCGTTGTCTTATCATAGACAAATGTTTAA
Organism: Sula dactylatra; assembly: GCA_013389905.1. Taxonomy (NCBI): domain Eukaryota; kingdom Metazoa; phylum Chordata; class Aves; order Suliformes; family Sulidae; genus Sula; species Sula dactylatra. The sequence continues at coordinate 73,317 of WEKW01030370.1, read as the reverse complement.
TAACAATTCAGACTTCATTTGCAGAGACTGTTATTATCTATCTTGCATCCTAAATTTACAAATAATGTTTAAAATAAAACCTTTCCAGTGACTGGACACCCACCATTTAAGCCTTGGAGCATGTAATGGTTTGAAATACCAATCTTCTCTCCCTCTTTTCAGAAGCTCAGTATTTCTTAGACCTTGTCCTTTTCAACTACTTCATAAGCAGAACTGAACAGCCTTCCTCAGGCTGTCCGGCTAATAAATGAAAGCTGTATAAAAATTTGCGTGCAACCTAAGACATACCCAAGATATATTCTGTCATGTAAATGAATCACCACTTAAAATTAGGAAAAATTATTTCCAGCATTAACACTGCTCATGACAGCCTATTTTGGCAGCAAAAAAATTCACAAGATATATATTTTAAAACACTGCACAGTTCTGTCTTATATAGATTCTCCTCTCCCACCCTACTACTTGAGTGCCTTCCAGAAGCACATTAAGCAACATGACTAATATCTGTCTCATCTTCATTCTTTTACTTTGAGATAAAATATTACATTATTTTTCAAAAGCTACCTGAAAGTTGATGAAATATCATCATTGCAATGAACATAAAATCTTTACATTACTGTGAAGAGCATGGAAAAATTCAACCTTTGCGGAAGCAAGTACAGTTTCTCTTGATGTAACTGGACAAGTGCCCAGTTATGCCAGAACACAATTTCTGTACATAAGCATTGCAAAGCAGACTACCTTCCTGATGTATGGAAGATTTGTGGACTAAAAAAAGCAAGTAGTCCTTCACAGTGGCATTCATTTTGCTGGACAGGAGTTGACTGAGAATTTTTCTAGTTAGTACAACAGCAGAGATCTCTTCCTCTCTGGAACTGCAAAGGGATCCAATTTTGTAGTTGTTGCTGCTTTATTATCTTGATCCTGCATAGGGTTACTGATGCAGATAACTCTCTTAAACTAATTGTCTTTTGTATCAAAGTGTACAGAAGACTAAGTCTAACTTTTTAATGGCGTAACTTACTCTAAGCAATAGCTCTCAAAGACTAGAGACCTATGAGAAGACTAAAAATTAAATAAATGTACTGCTATTTAGAGGACATTAGCTTTCCTACAGAATACATATGTATGGTGTCACATCTGGACTAGCACGGAATTTAATTTTGTGGAGTTACTGATAATGTTTATACCATTTATACTTACAAATAAAGATTGTGACCAGCATGGACCACATTGTGCTAGATGCTGTACAAGCACAGCATGAATGACAACCCCTCCCTGAAAAGTTTGGTTGGCTTCCAAAAAATTGACTGTGAGATTGCTACATAATGCCCCTGCACAAAGAAATAACAGACTAACAATCTCAGACAAGAGG
>WEKW01030370.1:0-54838 GCA_013389905.1 Sula dactylatra | reverse complement strand
ACTTTTATATATAAAATGTGGTGCTTTATAATTCATTATTCTGAAGTCAGACTATAAAAAGTGGGATTACTGTTGAATTGAAATGGAAAATGTCCTGTTCAATCTGTTGCTCCAGGTGTATGTAGTTTATTCATTATTAGAAAAAGGAGACCTGGTAAATTAAAGAACAGGTGACACGACAAAAAAGGAGAGGAAGTGTATGGTTTATAGAGTTCAGCTATTATGCATACTCATAACAGAATTCCAATTTGATTTTCTTCAGCAATCATTAGGGAAAAGAATGTTTAAATTACTGACATTACAGCGTAAGTACAAATGTAACAGGTAAGAAACTTACAGCTGTTGGTTAGTACCTTCTGAGACAAGAAATGCCTGATTATAGAAATTTCAGTCTGCCTGTTTAAAATTTTGTCAGCATTAATATTATTGACTTACTCTTTTCCCAAGACAGGAATCTATATCCCAATGCAACTAATTTTGTTCTGATTGTTGTCAAAAGTATTTCCTGAATCTTTGGCACAAGGTAAAGGTGAAGATTGTTGAGCAGTTGCCTCAGATGAAATGGTGGTCAGCGAGCAATAAGGGGGGGGGGAAAAAATGAAAATCTCACTTCCCTGTTCCCTTTACTGTGAGTGAAGTGGGTCAGAATTAGATATTGGCAGGTATCAGGTGTAAAGTATCCGAGAACTACTCCTGTCAATATTCAAACTGTAGGGTTTGCTGCTAGTACGATCTGAAAACAGGTATAATTTCAGGAGAACAAAGCTGAGCTATTTGTAAAAGATTTTTTTTCCAAGTGTCAGATTATTTAAAGCCAATATCCCCACTAAAAAAAAAAAATGTACAGATAAATGAATATCAATACAATTCTGCCTTGGTATTTTGTTGTTCCCAAATAGTTATGTTCCATCTAGCCAGGTAGATTTGCCTTTGAGTATTATTAATTTGGAGAAGGGGAGCGGTTGTTTTTTACCCTGGGACCATAATTTTCATTAGGTTTTTTTCTTTTTTTTTTTTTTAAAGAGTTGATAGATTGCTGGGTTTTTCTTTTTGTTACAGAGCATTAAATGAACCTGGCAAAGGAGTTACTGCCTCAGTAAATACAAGCAGCCATTTTTGGGATATGCCTGAGCATTTTAATGTGTCTCATCTCAAAGTATGTGGTTTAGCTAATGAGAGAATTGACTTCAGATTGTTCCATAAATTATATTTTGGTGTAGCCAGAAAGGTATAAACTGATTTACTGTGAGAGAAATCTGTTTTGCCGCAGGAAGCTGTGGAGATGGTAGGCTATGTAATTTCAGCCCCCTTTTCACGAGGTTCAAAGGGGACCTGTAGTTGCAAGTAAAAGCCTATGCTAGCCTGGCCATACTGCAAGGGGGAAAGGCTGTTTGATCATGTAGTCTCTTCTCTGCACCCTTATTAGTCACCTTACTTCACGATGTGGTGGACTAAAAGTACTTAAAAATATTTTATCAGTCTGATATTATATATATCCAGTAATAGAGTCTCAACCATGTACTCAAGACACTAAAACTTCTCATTGTGTCGAAACTTACTTTCTGAGCTGCAGATTAATTACACAGGTTGAAAGATTTCTTACCTCTTTGTTTCCATAACAGGAAAAAAAAATGCATTCCTGTTTCTCTTTTACAAATTTTATACTCTTTACACAAGTTTTAGTGTATACTTCTCATCAGAGGAAAAAATATCTCAGAAGCCTTACTAATCTAAGAAGTTAAGAATTGTAGATGAAAGCTGACCTTTACTGAGTTATTTATTTTTATAGAGATTTATTTGGAATCACATTTCTCCAAACATGGAGGCCCCTTGGGTTAGCTCAGCTAGTCCGGTTCATGAAGCAAAAGAGGGTTACTTTCTTCAACAGAATTTCAGATGATCCCAACCTTAGGTTAACCAAGGTATGTAGTTTTGGAGTGTATTTGCCATAGGCTTCTTCAGTAAAAAATGAAAAGAGATAAGCATCTCCAGAAAGCAGTTCCCATCACCAGTCACACAAATTGACCTCAGGATGTTGCTGTCTTTCTTTACCAACTGTAGAGGAGAAAATAAGTCTTAGAAGTAATATTTTCTTCCTTTAGATTCTTTGATTACGTGCACAACATTAGGAGGGAAAAAATCCAGCCTGTCAATATTAGTATGCACTATAGTATTTTGTAACTATTACATTAGAGATTGTTAGGATTCTTACATTTAGGTACTCCTTCTTAATTAAATAACTTAAATACAATTGTTAATGACATTTTATTCAGAATTTATTAGTTAGACATTGTGAAAATTATTTCTGAAAGGAGAATAGACCAAGATAACGATTTTCTGTAGAAATCAGCTGGTTTAAAAGCAACAAATATACAATTTTAATGCAGTTCAGTGTTCTAATACATTAGCAAAGCTGAGTGAATAATAAAAAATGGATCGTTGAATATGTTTGAGTAAAAGTAGACCAACTTTATTGGAAGGAGTATTTCTGAAAATGGTTTGAAATCTTCAGTTTTGTAAATTGTAAATTAATTAATCTCAGTATTTATGTGAGGAACCTGCTGTTAGTTGGTCAGCAGCTGAAGAATTTTGTTTTTCAATAAAGGATCTAAATACATGGCTAGCTAGTCAGGCATACAATTATCCAATTAAAATACACAGTTTGTAAATAAGTCAATGGTAAACATAATTTCTTAAATTCTGGTGTGCAAATGCTATTGACTAATGAAGACATCAACAGAAATAGAAATTGATCAGCATTAGAAAAACATCCTGAATCTCATAACCTGTAAAACTTGCAATGATATTTCATCAGATATACTGATTAGGGTTATGACATAGAGTGCCTATGTGGTCCTAGCCATGAAACTTGTTGAGCAATATCTCATATTCTCCTTGTTGCTCCCTCACATAGCGGGTAACTCAAACATTAATTAATTCATTAAGCTGCTTTTTTCTTTTTTTTAAGAAAGTACTTGTTAACTCAACCAGATTTAGATGGTTTATTGACTAGGAGCTCATTTGCTTCCAATTAGCAGCATAGACATAAAATGCATGTACCAATGTTGGATTAACAGCTGCAGGAAAATTATGAAATGGATCAAGCTGAAGACATGGGTTTATGTAGTACTACTGCAGTTCCCCACTTGTTGATCATATTGATAGTGCTTAGATTTTATTCATCTTTTTACTTCTCAATTTTGATGTGTTCATGGTTAACATTCTGCAATTAGCACAGAGGTCTCTGTAGCATTTACATTAAAAGCATAACATTAGTATGAGTGTTAAATATCCTGGGAATACAGTTCGTGTCTGTACAACTTAAGAATTTATACTGTTGGAAAGGTTTTTAAAACACAACTTTAAAGAGTTATATAAAAAGTTATGTAAGTACATAAAGGGATATATAACTTTGGCAGAAAAACTCATGACCAATAGGAACTGGAAATATGACTAAAGTGTGAATAATGTACCTACTGAAGTTGCTTTATTGATACCTAGTATCCCATAGTCAGTCACAACGTGTGCTTAGACTAACTCAGTTTTCTCAAGGCAAATGTAATATGTGAATCCTGAGCTCTGTTAGTCTAGCTTGTCAGTGCTTGAGACCGTTTTCTCCCATAAATATATGTTGTATGAGCGCTTGAAGATTGTACCTTTTGCTCCAAATGATGGCCACCTGTGTTCTTCATGGGCTGCCCAGGGTACCTACAGCCATTCAGCCTCTCTCTGGCAGAGTCACGTGCCTGAGACCACCACATCATCCTCTCTTCTGTTGTTCATGTTTCTCATTTTGGCTTGGGCATTTGGCACTGCTATGTCACTCTTTCAAAAAACAATGCTCTTCATGCATATGGGATGGCCTTGGCAATGCAATACACTCTCCCCACCTCAACCCATAGTTGACTGGCAGCTGTGTCCTAGAAAACTGGCATATTACCTTGCAAGGGGCATATTGCCATCCATAGACAATCTGGAGCCTCAGCAACAAAATAATCACAAATTAATATCAGCTGTTAATGTTCAAGAACTGATTCCAAGTCATTCGGGTTGGCTAAAAGCATGAAGTCTTTATTCTCTTTATTGGTAAATACAGAAGTCTCTATTGCACACAGCCTGCTGTCTTTCACATAAATAAGTCTAGATTGAAGAATAATTCTCCATACAATCTTTACAGCACAGATATCTGTGCTTTTTCATGAATAGATGGAGGTATGCAGTTTTCAGGAATGTTTTGAATTGAAAAAACAGAAAATACGTTAAACATGTTTGATTTTGATGTCTTATCTTACCCATGCTTCTGAGAAGCAGCCTGTGGTCTGTAGTGAATTAGACTGTTATTAGGTAGGGTTAATAAATGAATGTTTCATACCACTGTCTTTTCAGAACAAAAGATAGGAAAGAAATGAATGATCTGAGTATTGTCCATAGTCATGGGTGCAGATCATACCTTCTTAATCAGGAAATCAGATAATGCAATAAAATAATGAAATAAAAAACATATGTCAGGCAAACTTAGCTACTACTTAAAAATGTGATTTTGATCAGAAAAATATGTCTGGAGCCATTTTTAATTCATTTTTCTTCACCAATTTATTTATCAAGTTTAGTCCATTTTAACAGATTTCTTTAAAAATATATAGAAGGAACTTTGAATTAGTAAACCTGAATATTAAGATAGGCTCAGTAAGGCTCTCATGAAGATTCACTGAGCCAGGATCCCTACATAGTTCCGTTTTATCTCCAGCTGGATGGGACATTTGTAATGAGGAGCAGGATGCTGCAATGAACAGTTGTGGACACCTAGAAGCAAGAACAAAATTGAGTTCATTCTCCCATAATTCTGTGCGGTTTAGAGTGCTAAGATGAGTGAAAAATACTTGTCTTTGATTTTTCTCACCAGACAAATATGATACTGGATGCAAGTAGCTGGCTAGAATGTTAATAACATGATGACATTTTTGTATACTGTATTCTCAGACTGGAAATTAATTTTGATTTCTCACACAGTTTTTAGGACAATTTTATTTGACCTTTTCTAAATATTACCACCGTTTATCCCTGGACAGCTGACAAAGTCTCTTTTCCCTGTGACATGGTATTTGCTAGAAAATATGAAAGTCAAGGTTAGTTTTAAATAACTGGCCTCAAGCATTTAGTTATATTATGAAAAATTTGGGTTAGCCTTAGCCTTGTTAAGCAGAGTAATGAACCGGCCCCCCCAAAATTGTTCCAATATTGTTGGAACATTTTAATTGCCTCTAGCACTTTTCCCAGGTGCTTTTAGCCACCAGCCCCAGCTACTTGGATAAGACAAAGGGATAGGGGACTGAACCCTGGTTTCAAGGTTAAGTGGCACAGATTAACTCACATTTGCATGCTTCTGTCACTATGTAGAGTGAATGGTGCCTTCCACATTCATGCACAAACTAAACATCTTTTTTCTAAATGGGATGAGTAAGCTTGCATCCTCAAAAACAATGGGAATGTTATGTGCCGGTTTTCAGCACCTCTCCCTCCTTTCAGAGGAAAATGTGTTATCGTGATCATCGTGTCAAGTTTCAGCTGGGCTCTGTGTTATAATTGCCAGCAGAGTAGTGATACATAATAAGCTGGCTGCCAACTGGGCTGAGAAAACTCACAGCAGGGTGGGCAAGTACACAAGAACCCCACGTGGAAGGATATATTCAAAACACTTCTCTCGTCCAGCTGCTCTGAGGGTCTCTGGAGCACAGTCTCTCCAGCTGCAGGTTTCTCACAAACACAGTGCAAACAGTATGAAATCTTTGGGCGTTCCAGCAAGTGACAAATTTACAAAAGGGAAAGAATATGCTGTCAGCGCTTTGCTCGCATCCCATTGTAAGGCTATGAGAATTCAGCCTTAATAGACGTAGAACTGTCATTCTTCAAAAATAACTGGAACATCAGTAGGTGGAGGTGTCCGAGTTTGCCCCCTTTTGTTTTATAAAAGCAGCCCATATTACTAAGCCGACAAGGTGAACTCACTGTGAGAATTATCATTCACTGTTTGCCAAGTTTTCCAGGCCTTTATTTCAGGGAGTGGAGATGGTGCTAATCGCAGGGAGGTGGCTATGCACCTGAGACGATGTAGGAGTGATATTGTGTGAGGGTACCTATTCCACATACTAAAGGGAAGGTTAAGCTTTCTCTGCTCCCATTGTGATAAATACATGTCTGTATGGGACACTGAGCCACTCCTCCAAGAAAGGTGTCATGCCTATGAATAATTCCAGCAACATTTTAAAGCTAAATAGGGTTTGGCTTTATGATGTTTGCCACACTATCTTTGCACAGAAAGGATTATAGATGTCAATTATTTTATCTTCTAAAGAGAGAGATGAGATTTTCCGTAGTTTTCTTGATCCATTGCGTAGATGGAAATGCCATTACCATGAGTTTACAAGACCTCTAAGGCTGACTAACTGCACATAAAATAGTAATACGAGAGAGCAACAAAGAAACTATAAAATGATCCAGATGCAGCTGCATCTCAGAATTATTTCATATGCTGGCTGTTAAATATCTTGCAAATGCTGTTGACTCCTCTTGAATGCAGTTCTTGTTAACTGTACACTAATCCTATTTGTATGCAGTGGCTATGTAAATTTCTTTTTATAAGGGATTTTTTTCCCTGGCAAATTGGACTTGTATACAAGAGATCTTGATGATGTTATGATTCATAGGAAGAACCAATATATTACACACAGAGAGGCATGACAATCAGTGCAAAATGGTATTATGAATCTCAGGTGGATGTCTGAGACCTTCTTCTAGGTTAAACAAAACAGAAAAATCTCTTAGTAAACTTTTTCTCTGAATAAGAAATTCAAAAGCATCTTTTATATCTCTATCCAATGACCACTCCATGTATTTGTATTTGCTGTCCTGTTACAGTTTGTAACACACCTCAATATGTTGACTTTGTACACTAGTTCTGACTCAGCAAAAGTCCTTAAAAAATACTCAGCTTTAAATCTGAGGTACTAATTCAAAACTAAGAACATCACTTAAATAATTTTCTAAATCAGGGCCATGAGCTCCACAAATAAACTATAGTATGGATATTGGATTTGCAGAAATGTTTTTTTCTCTTTTTAAAGTGAGTAAGTTTTGTTAATGTTTTCACAGAGTGGCTTTGGAGTGTTTAGTTACTATTCAGCAGAAAACATGTAGAAAGTATATGTAATTTTTCTACAACCAGTGATTCATGGCTTATAGCACACCAGTACAAGATGACATCCTTATCAGAATTAATGTTAAATAATTACTGCCCAGAGAGTACTGTCATGCTCATTCTTACGGCAGTATTAGCAGGGATTAAAGATAAAATTTATTTAAGTTTTTTAAAAGAAAAAAGATTGCTAAGGCTAAATCTTTTCTATTTTAAATACAAATGGGGATTCTTTTTGAGACAAATATGCTCTAGAATTTGGACTAATATGATATTCACAATAAAGTGATTGAAAAAAGATGATTGAATTACTGATGTAGACTGACGTTTTGCTAAAATGAAACTATTTTAATTTTTGAGAGAAGCCTGAATCTCTCTAATGCAAATTGTTACTCTTCCACTGCAATCACTAAATTAAGATTCACTTTTGCATATTACATAGATGCCATTAAGGTTAAGAGTTTTAAAAGCAGCTAGAAATTTGGGCAGTTCAGTCTAAGACACCACAGAAGTGGGATTACCTGAATTCTGAAACTACACAGCAGTTTCTAAAAATTTGGACTCCGAAATGTTCATTGTATGGGCATCTGGATTCCTAATTACTTTTCAAAACCTTGGTTTAATATTTAATAGAAAGCAGACACATCAGAAATTGCTCTAAATTACTAGCTTGAGGCAGAGGTGATTTTTTTCCAGAATACGTGAATCACTTCAGGAAACTCCAGGCTATCTAGAGTCCAGGCATGCCTAGACTTCTGATCTATATTTCTTTTACGAGGCTTTGCGAACTGACCTGATAGTTTTCAGAAGTTCTCTTTCCCCTTATTTTGAAAGCATTTGCATGTTTACACATAACAGTCTCAGAGCATTTTTTTTCCAGAGCAGTTTGGTAGCATACGCACTAGATTGGGGAGCTTTTAGAACCAGCAGCTTGGTGGTTAGAGGGAGAGGATCTTAGAACAAAGCTTGTTTCTACTGATTTTTCCTTTCTGGCTTCTTCTTCTTTGTTTTGTTTCTCCTACATCAACCCAAGCTAAAAACATTGAATTATTATCAATTAATTATGAATTGTCCTATCTGTAAAAATAGGGCTAGTGGCCTTAGAAGAACAGTCGGATCTCTGTACAACAGAAAGCTTATGATACCACAGGTACAGCGCTAGAAACAGCTTTTCAAATGGTTATCTGTAAAATACAGGGAAAAAGAAAGAAGGAGCATAGGGGACTCCTCTGAAATACATGAAAAGTGAAGGAAGTATTTTAAGGCTAAACACTGAGTCCTGACTTCAGTCATAATAACCCCATGCAATGCTACAGGCTTGGGGAGGAGTGGCTGGAGAGCTGCCTGGCAGAAAAGGACTTGGGGGTGCTGGTGGACAGCCGGCTGAACATGAGCCAGCAGTGTGCCCAGGTGGCCAAGAAGGCCAACAGCATCCTGGCTTGTATCAGCAATAGTGTGGCCAGCAGCAGCAGGGCAGTGATCGTACCCCTGTACTCGGCACTGGTGAGGCTCTGCCTTGAATACTGTGTTCAGTTTTGGGCCCCTCACTACAAGAAGGACACTGAGGTGCTTGAGTGTGTCCAAAGAAGGGAGATAAAGCTGGTGATGGGTCTAGAACACAAGTCTTATGCAGAGCAGCTGAGGGAACTGGGGTTGCTTAGTCTGGAGAAAAGGAGGCTCAGGGGAAACCTCATCACTCTCTGCAACTACCTGAAAGGAGGTTGTAGTGACGAGGGTGTCAGTCTCTTTTCCCAAGTAACAAGTGTTAGGATGAGAGGAAATGGCCTCAAGTTGCACCAGGGGAGGTTTAGACTGAATATTAGGAAATATTTCTTCACTCAAAGGGTTATCAACGGTGAGAAAAGGCTGCCCAGGGAAGTGGTGGAGTCACCATCCCTGGAGGTATTTAAAAAAAGTGTAGACATGGCACTTAGGAAAATGTTAGGTTTGCAGTTGGCCTCGATGACCTTAAAGGTCTTTTCCAACCTAAATGATTCTATGATTCTACTGGTCCATTTGGCAATATCCTTCCTCAGTAACTGCTGTTATTAACAGTGAAATAGGTAAAATACTCAGACTGCAAGAAGAGAAAACTACCCATGTTCTTTACTACTTTTAAACTAAGAGAGACCTAGACCATAGTTCCATGAGGGCAATATCAGACAGGCCAAATGCTAAAATCAGGGTGACATAACTGTAGTCCATTTGTGATAACGGGCTCTGGATCAGGAGCTGCTCATAGATCGCTGATCAGGAAAGGGTTGTATAACATGAGGGCAGAGCATCCTGTACTCTGCCAGATCAGCTAAGACTGTCATCAGGAAGAGGTTTTTGGTGGTCTCCAATGGCCTGCAGCATGACTATGCTGTGCCTGTTTGGGTGGAAATTTCCCCACAGTTTACCTTTCTGGATGTGTCCCCACATTAAGGCAACTGCTAAGGAACAGTGTGATTTGGCAACTTTTAGAGGCTGTTGGATGTGGTGGACATCAGGATGCAAGGGATTTCTCCAACATCGATCAGTTGGAGCTGACTTTGGTGGTCTCTAAGGCAGAGGGGGCAGCTGGGGGTATTTCAGACTAATTAGGCAAAAATGTGGTTGGTTTGTTGGTTGGTTTGTTCATGCCTGGTCCAGACAGATATTAGGAAAAATTTCTTCACCGAAAGGGTTATCAATGAGGGTTGAATCACCCTCCTTGGAAGTATTTAAAAGTCCTGTAATTGTGTCACTTAGGGACATGGTTTAGTGGTGGACTTGGCAGTGTTAGGTTTGTGTTTGGACTCAGTGATCTTAAGGATGTTTTCTGAAGCGAAATGATTTTATGATTCTATGATTCCTGACTCAAAAAGTCTGCACTGGAAGAAAAAGGATTGCGTACTGATAAATAAACATGAATTGATCATAAAATGAAAGGGTAAAATTGCCCAGATTCAGGTGGGTATAACTAGATTGTATTTAGTTCAGTCTGAAGAAGGTTTGGCCACAGCTTATTTTGAATTTAAAATGTGCTCCCGGTGTCCATGTGTCAACAGGCCAAGAAAGATGTTGAAACAGTGATGAAGACTCAGAGGAATGTCATAATAATATTTAGAATTAATTAAAACATACTCCACAGGAAGAGCCTGAAGGTGTTAGGTCTATTTGTTTAAGAAAAAAACAGTGTAATAGGTGATTTAATCATGGCTTTTACACACATATGTGTGGCACAGCAGTTCAGTGATCAAAGAGGCTTGCTTTTAATCGACTAAGATACATGAAGATCCTCTGGCTGGAAGCTGAAACCAGGCAAATTCAGGCTCTATTCAGTACACACAGTTTTAATTGCAAGGGTAATTATCCATAGAAACAGCCATTCAAAGGTTATGATGGCCTCCCTAGCACTTGAAATTTTGAATATTAAATTGGATATTTTTCGAAATAGCTCTTTCAAAAAGCTCTGCTGTGTTTTTAACCTAGTTATTTGATTTGAAGTAGGAATTCATTCTAAGACTTATTGGCTGTGTTTTGCTAGTCTTTAAACCAGATGACTGCAATGGCCCTTCTTAGTTTAAAATGCTATCAAAAAAGGGAAGGAACTGAATAGAACTACTTTAATAAGCTTATGTGAAAATTTAGCCTGATCACAAGCATTTAGTAAATGCTATGGCCACACTTTGAGCACCCAGATAAGACAGCACAGAACAGGTTCAGTGAGGGAGGTTTGTCTTGAAGTCATTTTTGTAGTATTTTGATCTTATGCTCAAGGGAACTGAAAGACTCTCACAGAATTTAACAGTCTGTAATTTAGTAGAAGGTATGTGATATATGTGGGCTGCCTGATATTATTATTAATCCTGATAATAATAATAATCTCTAATTTTACAATATGTATAAACCCTCAGTCCTAGACTACAGACCCCATGTGCCGGGTGCTGTACAAAGGAAGATTTTCCTTTCACAAACTGCGTGCGTGAAGGGACAAATCTCCGTCTTGCTTTGTCTGCATAACCATACAGGACAAACAAAATCTCTGCAAAGCAAAGCCTATGCCTCATATTGTTTCTAATTCAGGGACATTGTTTCCCATCCAGGCTAAGTGGATTTTATCAGCTTTGCCCAAGGCCCGTAAAAGAGAAAAACCCTTCCTACTGCTTTTAATTTCATAATGCAAAATAGATCTTTAGATCACGGAGGGCACGATCTCTAGGACCTCGTCTCCAGGGTAAGCCTGGTGATAAGATGTAGGGTCTTCTTGTTTACCAGATAGGAGCTGCAGAGCAGTGCCGCAGAGTATAACCTAGACTAATGCAGCAGAATATGCTGCTGGGCATTTAAAAGCACATGCAAGTTTAGAAACAGGATTTGGGAAAGTGTACCATCCAGAATGTGAGGTATTCACAAAGAAAGTATTAGAAAAATAAACCTTTTTTGACTTTGATATGACCTTTGCTTGAATGAAAATGTAGAACTCCTCTTTCAGTTCAGCTAAACCTTTTCATAGTTTAGTGAAATGGGAAATATCTTTATTCAAATTCCTCCCACCCTTCAAGGGAACTAGTTAATAACCTTTCTTTGGAAAAAATCACCTTGCTAGCTTAAAAAAACCTATGTTATCTAGTGAGATACACATATTTCTTGTTCAGTGAGTCAGTTCTCACAATGTTAGGTACACAAACTGCATGTTGCACTTAAAAAGGTAGAACGATTAGAGAGTGAACTAGGCTAGAAAAATGTCTCCATACAGTGCAGATTAGTTTAGATGATATTTTAAATATGCATTTAGCATTAGTGACTAGGCAAACATAGATATTTGAATCAGAGGATCAATTTGTTATTTATGAATGTCAGATTACATAAATAATGTGAATATCATTTATGACACTAAGGCTTAAACAAACATCAACCTAAATGTATGCCCAAAAGTCCTTACGAGCATTTAAATAAATGACATCATCCTCAATACTTCAAAAAATCAGGTCACTTATTTCAGTACCAATAATGATATAGGAGATTTGAACGAGGCATTCGTTATTAAAAACTGTACATAGGCGATTAAAATTACTTATGTAAATAGCATTTGCAAATGCATCTGGATACTAAAACAATGTAATCCATACAATAATGTGTGATCTTGTATCATGTTGAACATCTTGTTGCATTTGCCTCTGAGTGGGAAGCATGTAAAACTTTCAGTCTCTGCTTTTCCTTTTTAGCACAAAAGGTATATAGTAGTAAACAATGATTGTATTTGGATTGTTTGCTGAGAAACAGCAGGATTTTCTTCATGTTGAAAGCAAGAGCAAGACAGAGACAAGGCTCTGTGGGAGACTGTAGACACTGAATTATCACGTATTTGGAAATACTCAATAATCACTTGTGTGCAGGCATCTATAAAGCTTTTGTGAATGCTCTAGATGCAACACAAAACAGTATTTTCAGTCCTCTGCTCTTTATAAAAGGGAATAAAAGGTTGAAATTGTTGAAAAATATGCAGTTCGCTTCATAACACTTCAATGCATTTAAAAGCCAAATGTTTGAAATATCATTAAATGCTAGCAAAGTAAAAATTCAGCTGTTCCTTACAGGGCCTTTGTTAAGTAATCCAAAGAAAAGATAAGACAAAAAGCAAACAGATAACTATGTTTAAGTAATCAGATAATGTAATTTCAGAAACATTCATAATTGTTATATATTTATTTTCTTCTGCATTTGTAAGTTTGAAAAATAGTGTTGGTGAAATACATGCTAATGCAGGGTATATTGCTAAGGGAAGAGACACTGGCTGATCTGATGTAAATCCCTCCCAGCAACCGGCTCATTGTGATAAAGCTTACAGTTTTGACCTGTACTGTTCACAGAGCCTGTGCTATTTGTAAGCTACAGAGGCTCATGTTCAACACTAGCACCTTAAAAGGCAGAATTACAATTTGCTGTCATTGTGTCCACTGCAGGAAAAGGAAATGGTATCAGATAACCTTTAATACTGCAAGATGTGATTGCACTGTTCCTTAACCAAGGTGCAGGATGAATTTCTTATATATGCTTGGGACCCTTCACCCCCAAGCTGCCTCTGGACAGGAGCACTAATTTTGTTTCAGTACCCTGATATGTGGCTCTGTTTACATCCTGCTTTTGAGCAAAGGTTCTTCTGCGGGCTGTGGCCCTACCACGTGGAAACGTGTCCAAAGTCAACAGGGAGGCAGATGGCAGCAGATACTCCAGGTTGTGGCAACCATCAGTAACTGTCACTTTTCAGCTCAGACCTGCATAGTTTTCTGGTTCCAGATGGCTTTATTTAAGCATTTGGATTTAGCTCTTATTCTTGATCACCGAGGTTGCTGGTTTGCTCTCAGGAATGGTGTGGGAACCAGGTCTTTGCACAACGGGGCACCGATGTAAGCCTGGATGCTGTAGAATTAGTCCCCAGCCAGGACAGGAGCCTGATGACACTCTTCCTGTTCCTCTGCTTTGTGCCTGGAAGGCCTTTCTGTTTCAGCAATGGTCTCAGATTAGAGAAGAGGCAATTAGCAATCATCTCCCATGAACAGAAAGGATGGAAAGTGCTCCTGTAGCCACATCCTCTTCTCTGCCGGGAAAGGACAGATGAGAGCTGTGACTTTCCACCCACTGTGTGAGTCAGAGCTTGACATGGATGGCCAGCTTGCATTGATTGCTCCAAAGATTTCAAAACAGATGCTTAGGAGCTTAGCAATCAGTGTCCATGTTTAACACATTAGGATTTAAACCCAAGCTGTGGCCCACTGTCGATATATTATACTGTGGCAAGTATTATAAAACTATACACATATATATGAATAATTATCCATATCATAACACTGCAACAGTCAGATATCCTTTAGTTCTCAACCAGGACTTTTTCCCTTCCAACATTATTTCACTTTTTTCTTGCCACCCCCTCACATCCTTCACGTATTTTCTTCCTCTTATGTGAGTTTTATCAGACATTGATTCCTCTGAGTATTCCTTTTCTCTTGTCCGTCTCATCAACTACACCTCCAGCCTTATCTCCAACTCTAATTTTTTTGCCAGTTTTATTCATCTGTTTTTTTCTCTGCCACTGTATTCTTCTCTCTCAACCTTGACTTCAAACCCTGTGTTTGCAACTGAAGAGTATTTTGTAAAGTAGCTTTCACATTGTGAATAAGCTATCTTACAAGAATTATTTTTCCAACATAATGTCCTTTGACACTGGGATTAGTTTGTATTCCTGGAGTCCTTCCTTGCCCACCCCTCTGGTTCCTTTCTGTTCTGATGCCATCCCTCTTTAATTAAGATTGTATGCCCTTTATCCTGTTCATTTCTTTCCATCCAGCAATTGATCATCGCTGCATTTATCCAAATAAATATCAGTGTGGCCTGTGTGACAAGTAGGACATCCTAAAGTCAGTAACAGATTCTCTGATTTCTGTTCTTCCACTGTCTATACCATTAGCATCATCCTTAAATCAATGTTTCCACATTCACTTTGCAAGCTGTGAACATTATTATTTTCCTCTTGTCTACATATACTTTCACTTTGAGAAGTTGGACTCTTTTAATTCCTTTCTTGTGGACTTCTCAAGAATTACCTTACTGTTTAGTTCTGAATTCTGCTCTTAGTTTCAAACACCAGAAATCACTTCAGAGTTCAAATCAGCATCACTCTTTGTGCTCCAGATGCATTCTTCTCATGTTGTATAGATTGGCAAGGAGTTAGTAAAGAAATCGGAAACAATTGCTATTATCCACAGATGTGCTGTGGACTTCACTTTTTTGAATTTCATCTGGTCAATTGGCAATAGATTAGCTTGGCAGAAAACTAGTCCTACTGTCCTCACTGATCATTTTTACAAGTGTTTTGAGAGGGGTTATTCTTCATGGTCATCCTATGTTGAAAACCACTGCTGTTTACAAGTTTCTTTCTAGTGCTTTTTTTAAGGTTAACAAAACTGGAGCTACTACATTTCAGTCAGAATAGTGAAGAAAATTTTTCTTAACTTCAAGTTAAAACTATTTTTACAGTATCAGTGTAAAACACTTTTGATCTCACTTTATGTATTTTCTGCTTTTCTTCGCTGGGAAAAAAGGCAAGTAACATAGTATTGCCATCCTGTTATTCGTTCTTCCTATGAAACATCTATTTCTAGTGTAGGTGGCAGTTAACATTGTTTGTCCCACTTTATCTCGATTAAAGAGTGGGAGGAAATCATGTGTCCAGGGGAGCTGTTGTGTATATAGCCTTTTTCTGTATTAGGCTAGTGAGTGGGTTGCACTTGAAATTATAACATGCTTTCTTTCCTCCACTTGAAGGTCAATGGGACTGCCTGATTGTTAGATAATGTTTTTGTCTACTACCCTCATGCAGGTCAAAATCTCACTTCTCAGAAGGAAAGAAAATCAGGGGCAAATTGAGTCTACTTGGTTCTTTTATTTTAGTCTGTCTTTTTGATGAAGAACAGTAAATCATTATAGTAAAATTCTACTACTCTTAGTTAAATTATTAGTGCTACTTGCAAAGCAGATTGCCTGAACAGGGATGGCAGAATGTGAAATGTTATCTGCAGAATGGGAAATGCATCATGGTCATCACGACTCTGTTAAAACAAACCTTCTAGTAAGTAATAATAGATACACAATGAAATCATGAAAGAAACTGCTCAGATGAATGATCAGAGGACTGGAGACAGACTTTTTAGCAGGGCCTGTTGTGATAGGACAAGGAGTAATGGTTTTAAACTAAAAGAGGGTAGATTTAGGCTAGGTATAAGGACGACATTTTTTTACTTTAAGGGTGGTGAAGCACTGGCAGAGGTTGCCCAGAGAAGTGGTACATGCCCCATCCCTGGAAGCGTTCAAGGTCAGGTTGGACGTCGCTCTGAGCAACCTGATCTAGTTGAAGATGTCCCTGCTTATTGCAGGGGGGTTGGACTAGATGACCTCTAAAGGTCCCTTCAAACCCAAATCATTCTATGATTCCATGATTCTGTGATATAAAACTAGAAGCCAAAACACTGATCTCCTAACATTTCCAAATAGATCAGAACCTAACTTGCTAGAAATTATGAGTATTAGCCACTCTTCAAATTTTCTAAGTCACTTAAATATGAAAACAAACATGTTTTTCTGTTCAGTGAAGGGTAAGAAAACAAAAAATAGTTTGTCCTCCTCTATTCAGAGTGGATATTTAGATTTGAAAGTCTGCTTTGTATATTTTATTAACATAACTACTGAAATATTGATATCAGATGACACTGAAGATATACTCATAAAAATAAACTGTTAATTTCTTATTACGTACAGATTATGAGGTATGTTAATCATGCTTGTATATATATATAAATCCTTGAATTCATACTTTAATATTTTAATTAGATGTTTATGTAAAATTACCACAGTCCATTAAAATAAGAATTTTCCCTTATTAATTTTTCTAAATTAAGCAATTTTAATTTTATATTCTGTATTGGTGATTTATACCTTCAAAAACAGATACACAGTAAGGTTAGGAAAGTAAGAAAATACCTGTAAAAATAATATAACTAAACTACAAATAGCAGGTAAGGCACCACTTTTCCGACTTTGGTGTCTAAAGTCAGGAGGAAAATAAAAGCAGTCATGTAAGACAAAGTAAATGTGACTTGGTTTTCAGAGGAATTGAAAAGTTGTCACCTATGATGATCATAGAAGCTGGCAGGACTCAGCATTTTTGAAAACCAGGACATACTCATTTAGGAATACAAATACAAATTTAGTGTCTGTCTTTCTCAACCTAAGCAAATGGTGGAGCCAAAGAGTGGCTCTTGCAGAATCTCATTAAAGTTCCCTATTTGTTTTTATGTATTTGTGACTGTACCTTCTTCTTCTTGTAGAAAGCTAACTTTCACATATTAGGGTTCTGACCCTGGGAGTGGCAAAGCGGGTCTTTGGATCTTGAGCTCAGTGGTTACTTTATAAGGCCAGATAAACTTACCTACCATGATACTTGGGACACAGTGAGTGGTCATCAGGATTGGTCACCAGTTAGAGCATGCAGTGCAATCTCACTGAGGCACTCTGCCACTTTCTGTGGAAAGGAATGGAGGGAGAGGTGCAGAAAGGGAGAGGGAGACTAGTGCACAGACAGCTCTTCCCTCCCTGGGTTCAGTCAGACACGGCAATTTCAGTATGGGAACTCCCATAGTGCAGAGGTAGCCTTGATGTCATAGAATCACAGAATCATAGAATGGTTTGGTTTGGAAGGGACCTTAAAGATCATCCAGTCCAACCCCCCTGCCGTGGGCAGGGACACCTTCCACTGGATCAGGTTGCTCAAAGCATCATCCTACCTGGCCTTGAACACTTCCAGAGAGGGGACATCCATAACCTCTCTAGGCAACCTGTTCCAGTGCTTCACCACCCTCACAGTACAGAATTTCTTCCTAATATCTAATCTCAGTCTACCCTCTTTCAGTTTAAAACTGTTACCCCTCGTCTTATCACTACACTCTCTCATAAGAGTCCCTTCCCATCTTTCCTGTAGGCTCCCTTT
Source organism: Sula dactylatra (assembly GCA_013389905.1). Lineage (NCBI taxonomy): Eukaryota > Metazoa > Chordata > Aves > Suliformes > Sulidae > Sula > Sula dactylatra. The sequence goes on along the minus strand of WEKW01030370.1, from coordinate 37,139 downwards.
AAGTACTGGAAGGCTGCTATAAGGTCTCCCCAGAGCCGCCTTCTCTAGGCTAAGCAATCCTAACTCTCTCAGCCTGTCCTCATATGGGAGGTGCTCCAGCCCCCTGATCATCTTCATGGCCCTCCTCCGGACCTGCTCAAGCAGGTCCATGTCTTTCTTATGCTGGGGGTCCCAGAGCTGGGCACAGTACTCCAGGTGGGGTCTCACCAGAGCAGAGTAGAGGGACAGATTCACCTCCCTCGACCTACTGGCCACACTTCTTTTGATGCAGCCCAGGGTACAGTTGGCCAACTGGGCTGCAAGCACTTATTGCTGGCTCATATTCAGTTTTTCATCCACCAGTACCCCCAAGCCCTTCTCAGCAGGGCTGCTTTCAGTCCTTTCATCTCCCAGTCTGTACTGATACCAGAGTTGCCCCAACTCAGGAGCAGAACCTTGCACTTGGCCTTGTTGAACTTCACACGGGCCCACCTCTCTAGCCTGTCAACGTGTCTCTGGATGGCATCCCTTTCCTCTAGAGTATGAACCACACAACTCAGCTTGGTGTCATCCACAAACTTGCTGAGCGTGCACTCAATCCCGCTATCCATGTCCCCAAGAAAGATGTTAAACAATACTGGTCCCAGTATGGATCCCTGAAGGCTGCCACTCATCATTGATCTCCATCCAGACATTGAGCTGTTGACAGCAACTCTTTGAGTGCAACCATCCAGCCAGTTCCTTATCCACCGAGTCATCCACTCATGACATCCATGTCTCTCCATTTTAGAGACAAGGATGTTGTGTGGGACAATGTCAAATGCTTTGCACATGTCCAGGTGTATGACATCAATCACTCTTCCCTTATCCACCAATGCTCTAACGCTATCATGGAAGGCCACCAAATTTGTCAGGTACAATTTGCCTTTAATGAAGCCATGTTGGCTGTCACCAGTCACCTCTCTGTTTTCCATGTGCCTTAGCATAGTTTCCAGGAGGATCTGCTCCATGATCTTGCCAGGCACAGAAGTGAGACTGACTGGCCAGTATTTGCCTGGGTCTTCCTTTTTTCCCTTTTTAAAAAGAGGGGTTATGTTTCCCCTTTTCCAGTCCCTGGGAACTTCAGTCTGACACAACTTTTCAAATATGATGGATAGTGGCTTAGCAACCTCATCTGCCAGTTAGCTCAGGATCCTCAGATGCATCTCATCAGGTCCAACAGACTTGTGCACATTCAGGTACTTGATCTTCTCCTATGGTGGGCAGTACTTTATTCCCCTACCTTAGGATTCTGTGAATTGGCTGTCATGGCTAGAGTACTTCCAGTGAAGACCAAGGCAAAAAAATTGTTGAGTCCACATTGTTAACATCCACACTGGACATTAAACAACTCTAGAGACAGGGTTTTTTAACATATGTATATTGTCACTCATATTTCTACTCACTGAATGTCAAACTTCTGCAATATGGATGGGGATCTCACTCACCAACTTCTAAGGAATATTTTGTAAATTTTAGCTGAAAAATTGTGTTGATTGGATCTGTGTTATGACATCTGGAACACTAACCCCAGCTGTCTTTGGAACCAGTGTTCATGTGGCATCAAAATTAAGCAAAACAAGCTTACTCATTTACATATTTTGCATATTTATAAAAACACCATTTTCCTCTGTGTCATGGTTTAACCTCAGCTGGCAACTAAGCACCACACAGCCACTTCTCCTCCCTGGGATGGTTTACATTGAATCACATAAAGCCAGGTAACATGATGTGCAAATAGGTAGAAGTGTTTTAAATCTTGTCTTGAGAAGCTTCTGCACAACAGTACTAATTTCAAATCCATGAAACTTTACAAGCAAAAGAGCTGGGATAAAGCAAAAGCAGCACTGGACCCATGAAATGAGCCTGGAAATTATTTCTAGCAGATTGTATTGGGATGTAACGAGTAAAAGTTGCTAGAGTATCTGAGGTTACACTGCTGTGGCCACTGCATAGGTGGAATGGTACTTCCAAGATACATTTCTACAGGAATATTATTCTTGATTTACATTTCAGCATCCCCTGCAGCTGAAGTCTCTCCCCCAGTTTTAATGAAAATAAAACCACAGCTGGGTAGGAACATCATCTCCTGGAAAAGAATGAATTCTTCACACTTCATGGAATAACTTAAAAAAAATCCACAGTAGGGTATCAAAGATTACACAGAGAAATCAGTGACTGGCAGAAATAAAGGAAGAAGCTCCAGCTAAAAACACCAGCTTGGGGAAACACAGTCTCAGAGGAGGTTTTTTTGAGGAATAAGGGGTGGCTCCAAGCACGGTTTCCTGGGGAGGGGATGCAATGTATAACTGCAGCTGCACCAACACGCAGACTCATGTTGTTCTAGTCACCTGCAAAAGCCAGGACACACCTGCAGCATTTGAGAAGGGATTCAGGCACGGTAGCTGTTGGTAAACGTATAACTAATCCTAATGGACTTAGTGCAGGTGTTTTCTTATACACGAGTGTGTGTGTGTGCATGTATGTGCAAACATGCACATGCGTCCATTAAGATTGTTTGTATGGTTACCAAAAGTTTAACAGTGTTATGTTAAATAAGTGGAAGTACTGTGTTACTGATGTGACTGTTTGATATTTTAATAGATTAAAATATTGTTTTTATGAGATGACATCATCAGCTTGAAGTCTCACGTGCATCTGAAAGTACTTTTGCTGTTTCAAGGCATATGTAAAGTTACAAAAGCTGTAAGGTAATAGTCGTTGAAATATTTCACCTGTTGTTCTGTTTATTTAGTGTGTTTGACAGCATTTCACATATGGTGGGTTTCCCCAGCTACCCAGTGTCACCTTTATTTACAGAGATCTTGCTGAAAACAAAGAGAAAAATCATACTCAAGGGAAAAATTTTCCTGCCTTTGTCTTTACTACCTGTCCCCAATCCAGGAATATTTTTAAACATGGCTTAAAAAGTAAGTGTGAAAAAAGCTGAGGAAAATCATATTATTTGTATGCTTTAAAAAATAATATTTCTGTAAAGTTCTCTGCTAGATCAGGCCCACTGCCAGGGTTATTAACGGGCAGATGTAGTCCTTGAAACTACTTTTAACTCATCTCATGAAACTGATTCAATTTTAATTTGATAATCTCCCTTTAATGGTGCTTATTCTACAGTCAGTGCTAGTTAACAGGAATATTCACTTCTTTGCCAGGAAGTGATTTCATGTAAGGTATTTAATGGATATTTCAGACATCATGCCAGATATTATGAGTACCTGGGAATTTATTATTACCTTCATATATGCAGTAGTCCCTACCTTCATATATGCAGTAGTCTCTTGAATAATATCTATGAAATTTGAAGAAATGTTGCATTATTTTTCAAATATGTGGAGATATCACAGAAGGAAATAGTGCTATCATTACAAATTTAACAATGCAGCTTATATTTCTTCCATTTTTACAGCTGAAAATGAGCCCTGTTCTATGACTATGATATCTTCTGATCCTTTTTATGTGACAGAAGGACATATTTACATTTTATCCATCATGATGAACTAAAAGTAAGCCTCAGGAAATGCTTGCATTTGCTAGAGATGACCTTTGGTTTACACTAGAAAGAAAGTGAGGCTTTGGTACTCAAAGGATGGGTTACTTTTTATAAGCAGACCTGACTCCATACAGCTGTGTTTGAGATCTGGTTTGAGCATGCTAATGATTAAAAAATGTAGAGGAAAGGAGGCAAGTGATTCTGAGAAGGAAATGGACTGAAGTTTATTTTTGCGTGAAACAGTGTGAAATTTGGCTCTGCTCTGTACTTCCACAACAGAACCTTTATTATATTCTCAGGAATGGAGGTTTTTACCATCAACTTCCCACACTCAGTTTTTCAGCAACATCTCTTGTTAGTTTTTGTCTTCTTTCTTATTTTTAATAACCCTTTAAAAGAAGACTGCCAACACTTTCTAGCCAGATTTAAAATTGGCAGGTCAAGGAAATAGAAGAAAACAATTATTTTATTTTTCCCCTAATTTTATCTCTCGCATTGAATTTTTGGCTCCGTTTAGGCAAAGTCTTCCCCAAATGATGAAATATTATGCCATTACTTGTAAAAAGAGCAGTTGCAGTTTGTCAACCAATTAGTTGCAAACAATTTGTTTCAGTAAGATTGTGGGAGGAATGACCGCGGAGTGAATGAGCTGCGTGGAAGAAAGCAGTGGCTGTAATGGGAATGGGCTATGACTTACTTTGTTGTGAACAGAAAGGCTTCTGTTAATCTGTTCAGAAAAAAGTGCAAAGCAGTCTGTTTGCCACTTCCTCTATGATTTATTTCCTTTTTTTTTTTTTGAGACGTAGTTCAGATCTCAGAGACTGTTTGGCCTCTTGTCTTTAGTTAATGTCTTTATTTTATCTCTATTGTTTAAATAATGGACAAGTCTCCAGAGTTCAGGATAGTTAGGAAGAGGCTTAAACTGTTTCTTGGTTTCAGTTTGGCTTCAAAATAATGACAAAAAGTGCAGTGTTTCATTAGTTATATAGCAGTCAAAGTACTCTCAGTCAAAATAAGAACTTAGTGTTCCAGGATCAACTTATATAACTAAAAAAAAAAAGAGAAAACAGGAAATATATATTTTATTAATTTGTTATTTAAATGGCACATCTTAAATGGCTGTTTGCTTCAGCGGGTCCAAAAAATAATTTATACGTTATGTTCACTTTACAGCATTAGGCTGCCTAAAGCAATAACACCCAACAGCTGAAGTAAAATGTGTTGTCAAACAAACAGTGAAAGAGGGAATTAAAGGGAACACCTGTGTCTTGTTATTAGAAATCATACCCATGCTGGACTTGTAATAGCCTAAATAATAGAAATTTAGCTACAAGTAACAAAGCAGATGGAAACATCTGTATATTTTATGCAGTGACAGTTATTGGATGGTAGAGTATCTGGCCCTGGTTTTCCTCTCAGTAACATTATTTGCATAGTACTTTTCATCCTTTGCTTCTTTAACTCTTGAAAAACTTTGATGTCTGATGAAGATAGCATAGTTTATATTAGAAGATTAGTACAGGGAAACAGTCTAGTCCTGATATCAATACACAGGTATAGATGCAAGTCATGTAAATGTCCAACAGAAGTAAAATGAACGTACTGATTAACATAAGTGGAAAATAAAACATTAAAACTGCCTTGAATGTACCATTTTCTCAGTAAGTGAAAAACTCAGAGGAAAAGGTGTTGTGATGCAAGGTATGGCTGAGGTAACAAACAATACATCAAATGCAGCCAGATTGCCACATCATCATGAGTAAAAGTTTAAGTCAAAGGAATTTAGCTCACCCTAACATCAGGCACCTACACTGGAGGAACAGAGAATGCACACAAGCTGTCCTGTTCTAGTCAGTGCAGTCAAAAGAATAGGGAAACCATTCAGCTGGGCAGGTGTCAGTATCTATTTTAGCATGAGCTGAATATCTCTGCAGCCTCTGGCTGTCATGGGAGCTTGGACATTGACCTTGCTTACAAACACTTAGGCTGTAAGACATCTTAAGCCAAGAGTCTGAAACCCAAAGCTGAATCCCACTTTTGTAGTTCCCCTACACACAGATTCAGTTCCTAACATCACAGCACCTGCAGTACATCAGACATTCTAACTCTGTCTTAACTTTTAAGAAAACTCTGTTAGATGCCACCTGACCATGGTGGAAAAAGATTTTCTTCTGCTAGAGTCACACATTTTTGTACACAATATCTTCTCCAGCCAAGATTTCCTTGGAAAATGGAAAGAAACCCAAAAGTAATGATAAAAACAGACCATATGCAATGTGTGAAGCATACAGGACCCTAGAATGAAATATATGACTCTTCTTAAGATGAATTTGAGCAAAAATTCTGCAAAAGAGAATTCTTAAAAAGTGTTCCCTCTTTATAAAATACTTAAAGGAATCCAGTGCAATAAATCTCTTAAATCCAGATTTTCTTTTTCATCCTTCCAAGATGTAGCATGAAATATTATTTCTTTTTTTCAGCTGGAAGGTGTGCTGTACTTGGTCGGCAGGCTGAGATGGTTGCACACTGGGCACATTAGGCCAGAATAGCATTAAGATGCTACAATAGCAGATGCTAAATGAAACCTTGAGGTAGATGAAGTTAACAATACATGAGATGATGAAAAAATACTTTTCTGGGAGTGCTTAATGACATGTATTATGCTTTTTGAGACATGAAAATGTTCCAAGAGGATATATTTGGAGTGTGACTAAGAACTGACTTCTTGCTTATATGGACAAGTTAAGCTTCTAAACTGTTGTTCTTCTTCACTCTGTGGCTTACACCTAATGCTTCCAAAGGAAATGTAGCCTAATGCACCTGTCCAGTTGTGGAACTTCCTTCTGACAAAAGAATTTCTTCCTCAGACCATCTATGCAATCCAGGATTGCATTCATGTTTCTGAATTCATTTTTGTAACTTTTTGACATAGGTATAATGGCTTTGTATGGTACTACTCTTCACGTAAATACAGAAACCTTTTTAAATTCTCCCAGTGTAGTTGTCTCAATGATTTCTTACAGATGATCTACAGAGGTCCCATTTTGCTTAATTTGATGGCTTTGAGTTGCTTTCTGGGGATAGCTATGACTAAGCACACTCATTGTTAAAAGATTCTTCTGATGCAAGAACAGTCATCATAATTGCAGAAACAGTAATTTATTTTACTCTAGCTTTTCCCTTCATTACGCTGAATTTATTAGTAAGAAAGTAAGACTCATACACTCTTCTATTCTTCATCCAGCTATTGAGCATGTTATATAATAAAAAGGAAACATACTACTAATGAAATTACATTTCTTAATGTATTATTCACCAATCTCCAGGGTTTCCATGCTATTTTGTATTGCTAAACACCTACTACATTTATTATTTAACATGCAACAAAAATGCAGATAAACCAGGCCATTTGGGTGGTAGATCAGAAGACAGAGAATATGAATTAGCCAAAGAATGTCTTTTTATATCAAAACCTAATATGGTCTACCATCAAATTTTCAGAAACACTGCAAAGAGCAAATCTCTATTTTAAAAAATGCCTTGCAGACCAGCTTTCCCCAAAATAAAATTAATTTGCTGTCTTCTCACTTATTTATCTTCTTCCTCATTTGGAAGGTAGCCATGGCTCTGTCCTGTCTTTAGGCTCAGAGATCACCTCTCTATTTTCTGACCTTCCTTTCTCTGCATTTCCAAGATACTTACACCTTCCTAGATCTCTTAGTCTCTGCGTATAGGTCACCCATACATGTCAATGACAGCTGTTGTCTTGTTCTGTGGCATAATGTTGCCTGGTGTACTTTGTTGACAGAATCTGCTTGTGAGCCTTGGTGTACTGTTCTTCAAATCCTTGGTGGCGACCAACCTCGTAAAGCTGATGAAGGCAGGAAAACTACAGAAAAGGAAAAAGAATAAAGAAAAAAAATGCTTTCTCTCATCCAGTGAGGTTTACTGTTGAAAAGGGGAAACTTAATGTCTTCTGTGTTTTGTACCACTTGCGTATGGCAGGACCCAAGGTTCATACCTCACATACTGCCTGAATATCTCCAGTAATGACACTGTCCGGTTAACCCTTTTACAGAAACTTGGGTTTTCATCTAGATCCTGTGCCATTGGTTATGGATGGGCTATGATTGCTTATGGCCTTAATAACCAATCTTTGTATTTCAGTTAGGGTGTAACACTCCTTTAAGGACTTCAGTCTTCTAAAGCTTCATGATATGTTGAGACATCCATGGAAGCTCTTGTCCTAGACACTAGTATGACATTTTTTATTCAGTCAAGATCCGAACCTCCAAGATATTTCTTTATGAAGTCACTATAAAATCTAAAATTCTTTCCACTTGAAAACTTTTTCCTCATGAGATGGTCTGGCTGAGGCCCTCATGTTCCTTTGTCTTCAGAAAACCTCAGGGCAAAGTGCCATGCCATTGCTGTATCCACTTTCTTTCTGTCTCAGCTTGTCCCACTATTATTTGTTCATGTTCTGTTTCCTGTAGTGCTCTGAATTATATTTTACTCCTGTGTGTACCCTTTCCTGACCTTGGTGTGTTTTCTAAAAATCCAGTTATTGTTGACCTGTGTGTCAGAATATTAGTTTCCACCTAAAAATAGTATATTTGGAACCTTCATAGTTAATGGCAGGGAGGGGGGAGAAACAACCCCAAACCACAAATTGTGGCACATCTAAGCCCCAGAGAATCCACAGCCTGAAGAAAAAGGCCCCAAAGCCATCAGTGTATTATCCCAAATTTAAAAAGCTGTTGAACAAAATGAGCCTGATTTTGGAGGAACTGGCTCATGATTAGGAGTCATCTAGGCAGCCTACCCTCCGCATCACAGTCACTCGTGTTAAGAGAAGAAGAAGGGTAGTTGTCATAGGTGACTCCCTTCTGAGGGGAACGGAGGGTCCAATATGCTGACCGGACCCAACCCACACGGAAGTCTGCTGCCTCCCTGGGGCCAGGGTAAGAGATGTTACTAGAAAATTCCCTCGTCTGGCGAGGTCCTCAGACTATTACCCACTGTGGTTCTTCATGTCGGCAGAGAAGAGGTAGCAAAAAGAAGTCCAAAGGCATTCAAAAGGCATTTCAGAGCCTTGGGGCAGCTGTTTGAAGGGTCAGGTGCTCAGGTACTATTTTCTTCTTTCAGTAGCAGGGAAGAATATTGAACGGAACAGGCAGACTCAGCTGATCAATACGTGGCTCCAAGGCTGGTGTCATTGGTGGAACTTTGGATTTTTCAATCATGGGATGGTATATCATCACCAGGTCTACTGATGTCCAATGGGATGCACCTTTCTCAGAAGGGGAAAAGGGTTTTTGCTCAGGAGCTAGCAGGGCTGATTGATAGAGCTTTAAACTAGATTGGAAGCAAGAAAGGGACAATACCAGGCTAGTCAGTGACAAGCAACAGGATGGCATGCCAAAGTTCGAGGAGCTCCATGCTAGTGAGATTCTTCAGACTGCTCCATGAGGTGATGGGCACAATGAACCGCACTTGAAGTGTTTCTACGCAAATGCATGCAGCATGAGGAACAAGCAAGAGGAGCTAGAATTCTTGGCCCAGTCCCAGAGATATGACATCATTGGCATAAGTGAAACCTGGTGGGGTGAGTCCTGTGACTGATGTGCCATGATGGATAGTTACAGGCTCTTCAGGAGGGATAGGCAGGACAGGCAAGGTGGGGGGATGACATTTTATGTAGTGGAGGAGCTGGAAGGCATGGAGATTGTACTTGGCAATGGCACAGTTGAGTGCCTCTAGGTAAGGATTAAGGGACAGACATATAAAGCAGATGTCGTGGGAGTCTACTATAGGCCACCCAACCAGGATGATAACACTGATGAGTTATTCTTTAAGGAACTAAGGGATGCCTCTAAGTCATCTGCCCTTGTCCTTATGGGGGACTTCAACTTGCCACCTGTCAACTGGAAATACCACACAGTTGGTACCAACAGGTCCAGAAGATTCCTAAACCATCTGGATGATAATTTCTCGGTACAGGTACTAAGGGAACTGACCAGGAAAGGTGCCTTCCTCAATCTGTTGCTTATTAACAGAGAGGGTCTTGTGGGTGAAGTGGCGATTGGTGGCTGCCTTGTCCACAGTAACCATGAAGGAGTCAAGTTTAAAATCTATGGTAATGGAAGGAAAGCTGCCAGCAAGACCTCAGCTCTGGATATGAGGAGAGCAGATTTCAGGTTGCTCAGGGAACTCCTTAGTAAGGTTCCCTGGGGAAAAACTTATGAAGGTGCTGGGGGTCTGTCAGTGCTGGTCACTTTTTCAGTATCACCTCCTAAGAACACGGGAGCGGGCAATTCCAAAATGCAGGAAGTCAGACAAGGGAGCTGAAGACTGGCTTGGCTGAGCAGGGATCTTTTTGTAGAAATAAGGTGAAAAAAGAAAGTATATGGCCACTGGAAGCAAGGTGACGTGACATGGGAGGACTACAGAGATGCTGTTCACCACTGTAGGGAGGAAATTCATACAGCCAAAGCTCAATCGGAGTTGAAGCTGGCCAACACTGTGAAGGAAAATAAAAAGGGCTTTTTTTAAATATGTTAATGGCAAAAAGCAGGTCAGAAATAACGTTGGCCCATTACTTGATGAGCATGGTCACCTCACAAACAAGGACATAGACAAAGCAGAGACAATGCTTTCTTCGCCTCAGTCTTCAACACCAGTGATGGGCTCTGGGACCCTCAGAGACCTGGGCTAGAGAAGCATGACTGTGGGAATGATAAACTCCCAATCAATGCCAAACTTTTGCAGGACTTGCTGCTCCAGCTGGATCCCTATAAGTGAATTGTGCTTGCTGAAATTTATCCAACGGTACTGAAAGAGCTGGCTGATGTCATAGCAAGACCTCTCTCCATGATTTTTCAATGCTCTTGGGAATCTAGAGAGGTCGCAGTTGACTGGAAGCTGGCAAACATTGCCCCAGTCTTCAAGAAGGGCAACAGGGATGACCCCAGTAACAACAGGCCTGTCAGTCTCACAACTCTGCATGGCAAAATTTTGGAGAAGATTATGCTGGGAGCTATTGAAAAACACCTGAAAGATGATGCAGTCATTGGTCCTAGCCAGCACGGATTCATGAGGGGAAAGTCCTGCCTACAAATTTGATTTCCTTCTATGACAAGGTTACCCACCTAGGTGACCAAGGGAAGCCAGTCGATGTGATCTTTTTGGATTTCAGCAAAGCTTTGGATATTGTTTCTCACAGCATCCTCTTGGACAAAATGTCCAGCATACAGCTGGATAAATCTGTAATGCGGTGAGTGAGCAATTGGCTAATGGGTTGGGCTCAAAGGGTCATAATAAATGAGGTTACACTGGGCTGGCGGCCAGTGACTAGCGGGGTTCCACAGGGATCATTCATGGGGCCGGTACTTTTTAATCTCTTCATAAATTACTTGGATGCAGGAATACTAATTAAGTTTGCTGATGACACAAGATTGGGAGGAGCTGTTGACACTCTCAAGGGCAGAGAGGCCCTGCAGAGAGACCTAGGCAAATTAGAGAGCTGGGCAATCACCAACCATACAAAGTTTAACAAAAGTAAGTGCCGGATTTTACACCTGGGGCACGGCAACCATGGATGTACATACAGACTGGGGAATGGGAGGCTGGAGAGCAGCCCTGCAGAGATGGACCTAGGGCTTCTGGTCAATGGCAAGTTGAACAAGAGCCAACAGTGTGCCCTGGCAGCCAAGAAGGCCAACTTTGTCCTGAGGTGCATCAAGCACTGTATTGCTAGCCAGTCAAGGGAGCAGACTGTCCTGCTCTACTCTGTGCTGGTGCAGCCTCACTTCGAGTACTGTGTGTAGTTTTGGGTGCCACAGTACATTAAGGATATAAAGCTACTCAAGAGTGTCCAGAGGAGGGCCACAAAGCTGGTGAAGGGTTTAAAGGGGAAGTCATACCACAAGCGGCTAAAGACACTTGGTTTGTTCAGCCTAGAGAAGAAGAGACTGAGGGGACACCTCATTGCGGTCTGCAGCTTCCTCACAAGGGGAAGAGGAGGGGCAGGTGCTGATCTCTTCTTTCTGGCAACTAATGATAAGACCTGAGGGAATGGCAGGAAGATGTGCCAGGGGAGGTTTAGGCTGGATATTAGGAAAAGGTTCTTCACCCAGAGAGTGGTGGAGCCCTTGAACAGGCTCCCCAGAGAGGCAGTCACGGCGCCAAGCCTGGCGATATTCAAGAAGCTTTTGGACAACGCCCTCAGATGCACAGTGTGAATTTTGGGGTTGTCCTGTGCAGGGACAGGAGTTGGACTCGATGATCCTTGTGGGTCCCTTCCAACTCAGGACATTCTATGATTCTATGATTCTCCTGGCTGGCAAGGCAGCAGTGGGAGCACTCTCAGTGGAGCCCCTGCTGTGGAGTTAGCCTCCCTCCAGCTTTTCCCTATATGGTGGTAGCAGCAGAACTTGCAAATGCTCCAGTGGGATTCCTGCTAGGTAAGTGTCAATGTATTTCATTTTGCAGGTGAGCCCCAGAGCAAATTATACTAGCAAGGATTCCCAAAATGGGTATTTGGGAAGGACAGCATTAAAGCATAATGATGGATATTGCAATAGATATGTTAATACTTAATTAGATAAGCTACTTATAGACTTCTCTATAGCACTCATTACCAGAGCAGCTGTGATCTTTTTATATCAGCAATCTGAACTTTATCAAATCATAAACTTATGGCATTAACAGTTTGGGAAGGGAATCACAACATAAAATGGCTGGCATTGTTGTTATTGTAATACATGACACAGCACAGTTGCAACTGATAATTAACCATGTGATCAATCCTTATTAATGTTAATACCTGTATGTTTGTCAACTGTGAAGCATTATAGTTTTAAATAACATGGCGTTTAGGACGTAATACCCTGGCTGAAATACAATCTCAGGAAGAAGCTTTATAACTGTGAATCATTTTACACTCTTTTGGAAGAAAATTGCGTGCAGTGCATGTGTTACTGTGTACCTTATGATACAGTTGGATGCTGTACATGAAATAACATGGCCCCTTTTTGACAATGCCACCTGGAATAGGTGCCAGAAAACATGTGCTTGACAGTCTGTGAAGAAACTCCCGCAAGCCAGGTAGGACTGGTGCATTCCTGAAAACAACTAAGACATGTCCAACACTGATATAATTTAGGAAGTCTGGAAGGATGCAGATTGAAAACTATACTTCTTTCACTCTCTGTCAGTCCCTGTGAAGAGCTCGTGTTTTGCTGTGCTGACAGTGCACTGGACTGGCACGTTAGAAATTCTGGTTAGTACCTACCTGCATCAAGTCTGGAGGGCAGCACTCCTGTTAGGTAGGGCTGAAATCTGGATTGTGTTTGTTTTTTCAAATCAGTTGTGTAGTTCTTCAAGAACATTTTTTTCTCACTGGCTAGAACTGAATGGCCTTATTTAGGGTTACAGATTGAGTCACCTTTCTGCTAACATTCCTTGAGTGAAACATACTGCTTCTGAAAGGGCTGACAGCAGTAGAAGCTGAAGTCATTTGCTTATCCGCAAAACAGGTTCTGTGGAATCAGTGTCACAATATGTTTGCTAACACATATATCTAGTCATGGTTTTGTTTTGGTCTTTTACACTTGGAAAACACAATGTCTAAAGTGAAGGAAGTTTTTCAGCCTCATGACCCATAATCTGCTGGTCATTCAGCTTCGAATCTGCAGCAATCTGCACCTGTATTTTTTTTTGTGTGAAGCAAAAGAAGCTGATTCATTGAACTGAGACCATCAACTCATTTTATGTATGCCCCCAAGTAAGCCTTGCTCACAAAAATCATGAGAGAACATTGTGAAGGCATAAGTCACAACATTATTTATCACTCTTCTTCAGCAGATTCAATATTTTTCATGTTGTCCTGTTTGTAACATTTCTAAAAGAAAAATCTGAAAAGGACAGCATGATTGTTAGCATATTCCCAGTCTACATCCCGATTCATCTCTTCTTCATTTCATCTTTAATATATCTTCTTTTAGTCCAGAAAGAGACTGTCTTTCCTGTCTGCACTCCCCAAAAGATACTAATTCAAAATCATATTAAGGCAAAGACTCTAAACCATTCAATAGGAACAAAGGTATAAAATCCCAGTCATTACATTCTTTCTTCCCAACACTGTGGTCCTGCAGTGAAATGGAAAGAATAGGACATCCCATGGGGTCCCTTATAAAACCATGCTAACATCACAGAATCCCAAAGGCACAGGAAAATGTGATAAAACCATACCATAAAACCTATGTTTTATCTGTTCATGAGAAACCGCAGATGCCTGTGACACTCAGGCTTTTATCTCATGCTCCAAAATACTTCTTTCCCTGACGTCTAGGAGAACATTTCTAACCATCATTTAGACACCTCAGTGTCCGACTGAAAAGATTTCCTTACATACCTCAGACTGCCAGAGCTTGTTTTGTGGGTGATTGTGCAAAAGTGGTGTCGTTTGTTATTTTCCTATCTGATTTTTTGTTTGGTAACATTTTGGGGTTTTACAGCTCGGTTATTGTGAGTGAGTATTTTATGAATGTGCTTCATTTTAAATGAACCAAAGGCACTCACTGCTCAGTGGATGTTGCCCTGCTTTGCAGTGACACTGGCAGGTTTTTGTGACCGGGTGGCATAAGCATGCATATTGAAGAAAGCCTTAATGGCCCTGATCCAAAGAAATGTTAATAGGAGTCTAATAGTAAAAACCAGCATTGTCTTACTGATTTCAGTAAAATGATGCAAAGATTGATTGTCTTCTGGATTGAGACTAGAGTGGATTACTGCATTTGGCATATAGATTGGATTGAGAGACATTCTCCATAATTAACATTAATTTTTTTAAAATTATTATCTTTTCTATGTACATTTCTGGGGAGTGAAGAAGATTTCTAGATGCCTATGCAAATATTTTGTTTGCCTAAGGTATCTTCTAAGAAAGGAAAAAAGATCAAAACTACCACACCTCAAATTAAATTTGCAGTTTTCATTCCAAAGATGCAAAAGGATGATTTTGGTGTTCTTACCACAAAACTAAACGCTAAGCTCTCCTTTGCCCTGTGAAAACCCACTATCTCCTCATGTAAAGTAGGTGACTAAATCCATGAAATGTGAGAAAAACTATTTAAAAAAGGAGGAGGGTTGAAGATAGCTGAGAACCAGATTCTTGGTTCAATTCAGCTGTCATAAACACAGACAGAAAGAATTTGGATCCTTATGCAGAATATCTCTCAGTTTACACTCATAAAACTGAGACGAGGTTCCTCTTAAGATTTCATTTTTATTTAATAACAGAGAAAGTAATCTTTTAACACCACTAGGAACAGAGGTTTTTGGTTTTTTCGATGGTGTCCAACTCCAGGTGTCCAGAGAATATTTTTTGCATACTCTTATTCCCATTGGCAGGATTAAACAAGCTTTTTAAGTTGACAAGTTTAATACAATGCTAAGTAATTCATTACTTTAAGTAAAAGTGGAGAATGTCTGAGGAACCTTTGAGCAGGATATAGGAAAGAAATTTTTGTGGGTGCCTTGCCTCCCATATATGTTCATCAAAAGATGGCTCTGAGATCATTAAGGGTCACTGTAGGAGTAAGCATCCTAGGTATGTTTGAGAATTGATGTGAGGGTCGTGCATGGAAACTCAACACTTCACACTGATCCGCTTCAAATTCACTGTACTTTACAACTGTAATGGGAAGAAAGTGCACCACATAAAACTACAGCGACTGATTGGCTTATTTTGTAGTCTTTAGTCCAAAGAAGAAAAAAGATTAATCATCTTGGAGTAAAAATGACAGTTGAGGGGGTGAGTTCTCTTTAAAGATGCCAAGATACAAGGAACACTGCACCCTTACATTGCAACAGGCTTTGTGGGTTTGTTTTCCTTCTAGCACTTGCATTTGTGTTGTTAGTTTGCCATCCATCCCAGGTGCCACTGCAGAAATGAGCAGTTTGTGAGTGAAGAAAAAAAGAAAAGTTATCATCAGGGAGATGGCATAGGAATCCAAAAATATGGAATGAAATAAATGGCAAAGTCTTCTCTTTGTTTACATGCCAAATTCTAGCTAAAGAAATCAACTGCAGCTTGAAAAGGGTCCTGCCAGAATTTCTCTGCAATCAAATCAAAATTCAGACTTTGTCTTGGAGACTCTGTGATTTTATTGCCACTCATGTGCATCCCAAGTAAGCCACCAGTGTCTAAACAGTTCATACACTGGGCAATTTGTCAGATTCTGAAGACGACACCATAATTCCCATAGCCTATTTTTGTATTAAGTAATGTTTTCTGCACCATATTCAGTACCATGTATTCTGCATACAAATAAGCTCCAACGTTAAATGCTTCTGTGAAGTGCTTTTCACCTTATTTGTAAATAACTTCAGAACAACAGGGACAGGTGGAGTGAGTAACGGAAAGAGCTTCTCTTTTCGGTAACTAACATGAAAAATATAATAATCTCCTTTCATGTTCAAATTTCCTTTCATGTTCACTGAACACTGACTTTGAACACTACTGGCACTGGGACATAATGCAAGGCAGTCCAGAGGACCCCAAATAGTAGATAGGAGGGGACAGCCCCTCAAAACTGTATGGGAAGTGTTTTCCCATACAGAGGAGGACTGGAAGCATCTTAAACATCATAGCACTGCTATGTATTCATTTCTTTGATTGATTCCCAAGCTTTCATTCTGTTGAAATATGGCCTTAAAAACAACTCAGCGTTCATGTGAACGGAATACAATTAGAGCACATTTTGGAATCTGTAACAGACATCTTTGGTTTTGGTGGGGTGTTTATATTTTTCTAATTAGGAACCAAGCTTCAGAAATACAAAGAGTTTCGTGGACACATCTGGTTTCATAATGACCTTCTCCAACATTCCTTTCAAAGGATGTCATAACTCTGATTTATCTCTGTTAAAATGAAATTATTTAGCTTCATGGCTGACCCACAAGATGGGTCTTTGTGTTTTATCATGTTTCCAGCAATTTACCCTTCCACCTTGGTGTGTGGCAGTTGCAGAACTCTCACATACCTTCTTCCTCCTTCCTTTAGTAGAGTAAAAGTTGCAATTTTTTTAGGCAGTAGAAGTAAATTATTCTTTCAGTTGTGAGAATGCTTACCTGCAAGACTACAATAAAACTGTAAGAAAGAATGTAGTCTTTTGAAGTTTACAAAAATGCTTACTGGAATAGAATGAATTCAGATTTTCCTAAGCAAATTTTTTTCCTATATTCTAGTATTAGAAACTGCAAGGAGTTTCAGTTGCTAGGAACATACACATCTACATATAGTGTTCCAGTGTTATTTTGTGGCTTTAAAAAATGAAATGTCCAAATATGGTTAGGTATTTGCTATGAAACAGCTGGCAGCCATCTTAAAACCTCTTGCATTCCCTCAAAAAATTATGGTGGGTTTTGAAACAACTCTGCTCAAAATTATGCACATGTAAGCAGAAATAAAAAATATAGTGCTTACAGAAAAACACACAGTGCAAAACTGAAAAATAAAATGTTAATCTTGTTTCCATATGAGAGGGTTAAAAAGTACTGAAGTTCAGTTGAGCGAAAATGTTCCATATGTGTGAACTTGTCTATTTTAACAAAAAAACTCCTCTAAGGACTGCAGTTTGGTAAATTGTAAATAAAACTATTCACATTGAGAATTATTGTAGTATATGTTACTATGCAGATCACTTGAGGGAAGAGGTATAAAATTATAGCTTGCTTTCTTTCAAAAACTGAAAAAATTGTTATGAAAACCTTTAAAGAAATTTGTTCAATTCCTGTATTTGAAAGAATAAAGTAATGGAAAACACGTATCTAATTCTTCACAGAATTTCACAAAGTGAGGAGATCTTGATGACAGAGTTATGGTTTTGGTGATGGGGAAAATAGGCATCTTTTATTTGTCTGGCTAAAACAGATGGAAGATACTGTTAGTCCACAGCAGTGGAGTGTTCAAAAACAATTAATAGGGAGAGGTTTGCCAATCCAAATAATGCTTATGGGAAATTGTATCTGGGGCTTTTTTCAAAGCTAATTTATTTGCTGGTTATTTATGACTGTTATAGGTACTCTGAGAAATTATTCTAAATGGAAAATCCCAGTTCAAAGAGGACAGAAGTAGATAAGCATTTTTTCTAACAGGTGCTCTAAGTAAATAATTTGGAGCCTTAGCCTCTCCATATTCAGTGGCATAAGAGAGTGCAAGTAGCGTGATGTGATGTCATTTTACGTTTTAGTTTTCTCTTTAGGCTCGGTAGAGACATATCTCACTGTTCACTGGAAACAGAGTGTGGGAACCAGTGAGTAGTGTAACGAATGGGTAGACATCTGAAATTAACACATGCCGTTATGAAATGCAAAGGTGTGAGAAGGGAATTTGGAGCAAAAATAAAAGTAAAAAAAAAAAGTGAGAAGAAATTTATAAAAAGATGGAAGAATGAAAGTAAAAGAAAGCAAAGTAAAAGTAAAATAAAAGATAAAGTTTTATTGAAAGCTATTTCAAGTCTTCACTTCTGCAATGGTCATTTCTAGTCTTCATTTGGCTTTGATGCTTTTTTCAGGGGACTTTCTCTGTGCCAGTTCTTTCTTGGCTGTTCAAATAGCTCAGAGATGCTTCTCTCCTTTTTTCTTATTCTGTTTTCTTGACATTTGTCAAGTCTTTTCTGAAGAAAAAATATGTCTTCTGAGGATATTTCTTCACTTGTTTTTCAGTATCCTGCTAATGAAAGGGTGGTTTCTTAGAAGCTCTTATAATCAAACCCAATTGTTCTTGTGCCTAGTTTTCTACTTAATTTTCAATATACTTTCACTCTGGATGCTTTCTGGGGACTAAGTTTCTGTTATTGCCAGTATGGCACTGTGTTTTGTGTTCAGGCTCATTTAAGGTTATGGTCTTTCCAGTCCTACCGGTCTTCTTATTAATTTTGAAGAGGACTTCAGTAAGAGTGCCAACCTTCCTTCTCTGGAAGCTGCATACTGAAAAAGTTCAAGCCTGTCTTCTGGTTCAGACATAGGTAAAGACCATGGGCACAGCCTGCACAGAGCAGTCGGACAGGGAAAGCAGAGCTCCAGAAGCCTTTCCAAGCCAGAGAGGACAGTGATTTTCATGTCATACTGTGACACTGCAACAGAGGCTCAGGGCCGGGCAGGGGTTGTTTGGGTCCCAGGATGACAAACCCATAACACCATCATCAGAAGCCCCAATTGCCTCATGTCCTCCCACAGGTGTGAACGACTTTACCCAGCAGCACATGGCATAATGAGAGCATGGGAGCTACATTTGAACATCTTTGTGAGAAGGGAAGAAAAGCACGTACAAAAAGCTTTATATTTTGACCAAAGTTTCATCAGTTGAAGATACTTCTTGCCCACTTGGTAGTTCAACTGAACTGAATTAACCTTTACTTAAACCAAGTCATATAGCTTTGTATTTCCTAGGGATCAAGAGCATACATACACACACACACGCAGAGAGTGACAGTGACTCAGCTGAAAAAGCAATTTAAATGTGCTTATTTAAGAAGTAATTTATTTTGCATTAAGTTCAACTTTTCCCTTGTCATAAATGGAAACAAATTCAGTTTAAGCCAAAAGATATTCATTTAGTTACTTTGGTCACTAAATTTATCCCCACAGCTTCTTTATTTATAATCTTAAATTGGGGTAGCTCAGCATTCTTTTGAGAACAGAATGGTAGTCAAGGAGAGAATGAATTCTGAGGCACTTGAGAGTGAAATAACTGAAACTGGCTATGAAAAACATAGAAAAAAGAAATGCAGTGCATGAGTGTGAGGTACTTTACATTCAAAGCAGAGATCAAAGCGTTGTGAATTTAAATTAGTATAATGACCTACAGAAACTATGGCAAGGTCTCTGGAATTATTCAGCCCTGGCAACCAGAATGTGTTCAGATTTTGTTTTAGAGTGCAAGTTAAGCACAAGCACTGATAGCAGTCTTTTCACCCTTTGTGTGGAGGAAGCACTGTGGAGAACTTTGGTTTTTTGAGCAGTGCCTATTGCAGTGCTCCACATTGTGGTGTTGGAAAATAGTGTTGCTTCGGTTTCCCCCCTTTTTTCTTTTTTCTTTTTTCCTCTTTCTTTCTTCCCTTTTCCTCTCCCTTTCCTCTTTCCTCTTTCCTAGAATCGTAGAATCAATCACAGAACAGTCCAGGTTGAAAGCATCCCCAACAGATCATCTGGTCCAGACTTTTGTGGGAAAGGGAGCTTAAATGAGATTACTAGCACCCTGTCCAATCACATCTTGAAAACCTCCAGCAACGGGGACTCCACGACATCCCTGGGGAGGTTGTAGCAGTGAATGAGTTCCCACTGGAAAAAATTTCTTTCTTTTGTTGAGATGAAACCTCTCCCAGTGCAACTTGTCGTCCCTTGTCTTCTCCATATGCTCCTGTGAAGACAGAGCCTCTGTCCTCTTTGTAGCTGCCCTTTAAGTATTGGAGTACTGTGATGAGTTCCTGACTGACCCTTCTTTTCTCCATGGAGAAAAGACCTAACTCCTTCAGTCTTTCCTCACAGGGCAGGTTCTCCAGCCCTTTCATCATCTTCGTGGCCTTCCTTTGAACCCTCTTCAGTCTATACACATCTTTCTTGAATTGTGGGGACCAGAACAGGACATAGTTTTCCAAGTGCACTCCTCTTTCTTCTTTTCTCTTTCCCTTTCACTTCATTTTATTACTGAAATAAAGAGCTCTGCTTAATTCTCATTCTTTAGTTTTATGTTCTGGTGCTTTTCTTAGTCTCCTTTTTTTTTTTTCCCCTCCAAAAAAGAATGAAAACTTGAACTTTTAAGGCATCTGAAGGTGGATAACAAGTAAGGCCATCCACTCACTATTTCAGCACTCTGTTGAAGTCTTGTTTAGAGTCTTCACTAAAGAGTGTTGAATCTCTGGAGCCTAGTTCACAAATAAATAGACAAGGTTGGCAATACTGGGAATTGAGCTTTTGAAATGTTTCAAAGAGGATGATTCTTCATTTCTTAAGGTCTGTCTTTGAAAAGATAGGGTAGATATTTTTTTCAAAATAAGACAAAATGAAACACACTGTTAGGATAAAATAATTATGCTTGCTTTCTTTTAAGCCTAAAAAGTGCAATTACGTTTTGAAATTTTGAACTTTGAAACTGAAAAAAAGTCTCAGCCAGGAAAAAGTTTAGAACTTAGATTTGCTTTTTCCCAAGAAGGTTGTATCCCTAGATAACCAGCCTGTAATTAGCAGCATTAAGGGGCACAGTACCCAAATTAGTACATAAAAGCTGTTTGGAAATGACATCTACACTATTTGTACATGTGATTAAGTTCTGAATTAGCTGTAATCTCTGAGGGAAAAAAAAATATTTAAATGTCACTGTGGACGGTTCAGTGAAGACATCTGTTCAGTGCACACTTGCAGCCAAGGGGAAAATGTTATGTGCCTTTTATTTCAGTAGAAGCTTTACACAAAAGAGAATGACAGGAGCAGGCTCAGGGTGCTGAACATCTATCTGCTTGAGATGTCTTGTCTTTGGCCCCAGTAAGAGAGAGGATATGAGACTAGGCGACCCATTGTCTTGTGCCAGTATGACAATTTCTATGTTCCCGTAATGAAAGAAACAAAATCTTATGTGCAAGAAAGAACAAAGAGATCTGCAGATAATAGCCAATTAGTGGATCAAAGGCTAATTAGGTAAGTTCTAAAATAAAGTTTTGAAGGTGATACAAGCAGCAAAGCAGGGAATTGTCATAGAGGATAATGAGATATATATAGAGAGAGATATACACACACAACTCAGGAAAGGACAACCAGAGAGCTCAATGATGCTTGAAATGGCAAGGAAAGGAAATATGCTTAAATAAACATACCAAAAAGAAATTCCTTAAATGAGTGGTTCTGGAACTCACTGTTGGAAATTGGACCAAAAGAATGATAAAACTGATGTATTCTAGTTTAAAATAGCTCATTGTCTATGTTTTATTTCTTAGATTTGAGAATAATCAACAAACAGTTGAACATGAGCTATTTATAAATATAAATCTACAGAGATAGATATGCACATACGGATACACGTGTACATCTATGTGTGTACGCACATTCACATAGACACCTTGACTGTAGTTATTTTGAAGTATATTATTGGAGACTGAAAGTATAAGGCTGAGTTTGCTCCTGAATTAATAGTTAACTCACTGTATAACATTTAGAGAGGTGTGCCATTCAAACAGGAAAGTAACTTGCAGATTGATTTATTCAACTTTTACGGAATCTTACTAGTTTAATTTATCTGCTGGAGGGTATGCATTTTGAAAGAAAGGAAAGAAAGAGGGATGGTTATGCCATGTGCAACTGCAAGTATTTAAACATCCAGGCAGGTATAAAATTGTTAGAGGCAAGTAGTGCCTAAATCAATAATGAAGCTACAGAAAGGACTCCTGTATACACGCTTTGCCTTTCTTCATCGACATAAGCACACCCTCTCCGAGCAAATACTGGCATGCTTCTTTAGTGAGAACCAGACCTCACCACACACATTGGCCAGCCCTTCTCCCAGTGACTTGAGGATGGCTGCTCAAAGCCAGCAGTCCCCTGCTCAGAACCTGCTGCACACGTCTTAGCACTTGCAAGGCTGCGCTGCATGCCAGAGCAGGGAACAGACCCGCTTGAAAACTCAGCTTTTCTGAGCTTTTCTGCAGGATTGCTTTTCAGACAAAGGAAACAACAGGAATCTGCCACCGAGACAGGGCTATTGCTTTCTGTCTGGGTATGAATTGTCTTCAGCAAATCAGGAAATGTCACCTTTATGTGTTCTTCCTACTTTAGTCTCCCAGATTTACAAAGTGGTTTCTTTTGCATACTCTTGATTCTTTTTTCCTACGTGGGTTTTCATATGGTAATCCCCTTTATAAGACGCAAATAATGGAATATGTAATATTTATGAGTTATTATAGTCTGGCTCCAAAAGTCACCATGTGAATTAATGTCCTTCCTGGTTCAGTGTTACAGCATAAACTACCAAACAACTTAGATGTTAACATACATCAACTTTCTTCTAATAACCAGAGATACAAAGCAAGCTGAATTACATTCAAACATGCCAAATGTTTCCGTCACTGGGAATTTTCTTTTAAAAACTTTGTGTGTTCTAAAGCTTTGCAAAATTAGTTTTATGAATTTTATCTTTGTTGCTGTGTTTTGTGATTCACACCACTATTAAGTTCCTTCCTTATTAAAGAGCATGTTACATTGCAGAGCGTGTTGAATTGCTCTCCTTTAGCCAAGGGAAAGACTTACGTAGTCCTAGGGTCACCAAGGACAGACTGTGCTTTCAAGTTGTGCCCCCCTGCATCTTGCCTAAATGTCCTTGTGACTTTCGAAAAGAGCTGCTAAAATATACTATGTAGATGGAGTGTTCCAATATTATTTTTTTTCACATTCAAACATACTAAAATATTTGGCATTAGGGAAAATGTACTATCTGAATACATCTATCACCGACACTGCTTATTTTTATTTAAAATACCCAACTTCTATCACAAAGGGTAGGCTTCATCTTCACTTAACTGTAATAATCTAGAAATCAGACATTTAGTAGGGTACACTAGTTATTTAAACTTGCTGCCTCGGTCATCAGAGTGAGATGGCACCTCCAAAAGCAACTTGGTTCTCCTAGTATAGGCATCTAACAGAGGTGGTAAGAGTTGCCCTCTGGGATCATATGTCTCATGGAGGGCTTAAATTAAGTGAAGCACACTGCTTACAGTTAGCTGTCTTTTAATGTAAAATGTTTTACTCTCAATGGGAAATAGTAAAAATAGGATTTATTTGGAAAACAAAGGAAAAAACTCTGCTTTTGACAGTGAATTAAGATATATTAAATAGTAATGGGACAATACATGCCAATAATGCTGTATTTCCTTTGATTTTAAAAATGTTGCCAGCTTTTTTTTTTACACTTTAATTACAATCTGTGTGTGTTTATTTTATATATATGTTGATAGTTAATTGTTAATTTTTGCAGACCGCTACACAGGTTCCCTAGAGGGACTTTGTATTCTTTTAAGGGAGACAGATGATGCATATTATCTAGTTAACTAACCCCTCTGTCTTTTTTTTTTTTTTTTTAAAGTAACCTCTGACCCGATGTCTAGGAAGCAAATATGTATTACCAGTGGCTGAAAATGGATGGAGCTTTGCTTTGGTTAAAATTTGTGCAAGTTCTGTTTTTTAAGTTGGAAAGCTCTAGATTGCACTTCATATATGTCATTTAGACAACAATCATGATCATGACTACGCTTCTTTTTCTTTGTCCATTTCATCTTTCATTATATTTCACATAGTTTGACTGTTTTGGGGCTACTTTCTTGAAATCTAGATCCCCAAAAGTGCAGTTTAGGAAAAACTTATGTACTGAATATCATACTAATGAGGGGACTCTTTTTATAAATTTTTATCCTACAAATTGCTCATGTACATTGTAATTATATATTCAGGTGTACATCCGGGTGACATATTCCAATGTATATGAGCAAAGATATTCATGTGAGATAAAGCCTAAAGGTGTTTAATGCTTTGCATTCTGTGTATACTGAGAAACCCCTAACATCTGTTTCAAGCTTTTTAATGCATGATATAACTCCTCCATAATAAATTCAGATGGTTCTAGCCTCATCCAGTAATTTTACAAATTATTTGCTCACCCCTCTCAGAATGACAACAGCTGCAGCAAATGTGTTATCAGTTTTTCAAGGCCCTGGACACTGCAGGAACTTTTGAAAGTGAATTTGTGCACTTTTGAAGGTGACAGAACAGTGTGCACCAAGGATCTATTATAAAAGATGCCATTATCCTGTGAAGTAAGTTAGATGTATTTTCTTGTCATAAGAAAAAGAGATACATAGCATTCTTAATGTGTTGCGCAATTCCAATGATTTTATGGAGCACTGCAGCTGTTTCAGTGTAGTGCTTTTTCATTTTGAAATATTATTTTCTTCTTTATAAATACACTATAAATACTTTATAAATACACTTATTTTCTTCTTTATAAATACTACAGCCTTTCCACTGCCACCCTCTTTTCTGGACCAGCCGTAATTACACCTCTCTTTTATGGAATGATTACAACAATTACTGAGATGCTTTCATCTTTAAAAGCTGTTTCTCGTTTCTTAACCAAATGTTTAAACCTCCTATCTTTATATGCATGATTTGAGGAAAAATAGGGAAGTGACAACTCTTATTCTAAAAGTAGAGTTCTTTTACACAGTTCTGGGTTAAGCAGCTTCACCAGAAAAAGGCCAGAAACGCAAACCCTGAAATCAAACTCAACACTTAAGCAGCTCAGGAAATAAGGAAAAAACTGAAGAACAAAAGACATTGCTTCTCCTTTGATCATTGGATACTAACTGAAATATTAGATATATCATGTAATACTATGCTAAGTTTTTGTAGGAAAAAACAGCTTTTGAATTGTTTAAAGAACTCATGGTTTTCCTTAGTCTTCTACTTTAAAGAAAAAACAAAGGTGAGCTCAAAAATATAATTACTTGTGATCTTTTTTTTTTTTAAATAAGATCATAAGACCATAAAGCCTGTTGTAAAGCACTGTTGGCAGAGGGGAAAAAGAAAAAAAAAAAAGAGAATAAATTGTGTTTTAAGACAGAAGACTAACTGAAAGAGAGGAAAACAAGGCAATTCTGAATCTTCATCTTGGAGAAAAATCAAAGATGTAGTTGAGGCCAGTACCAAGTAACATACAGGCTAATGACCTGGTGAGAAACGAGGCAATGAGTTGGATGTTTATTAATAACAGTGCTGTAAGTTGTTTTACTTAATTAACATGACTGGGCAATTAAAAAACAAAGCTATACAGATGTAGACATCTCTGTCCCTGAGCAGCATGATGCCTATGAAATTCAACAAAGCTGAGTATAATGCTCAAGGGTGAAAATAACTGAAATAACTTTTTTTTTTAATCTGAAAGATGAGAAATCGTGAGAGGAGGATGGAGAGGATGGCTTTTCTAAAGAAAAAGTTTTCTTGTGGGAGTTTTCTGTTTGACATTATTTGTCACTGTTTGTGACAGTTTTGCTAAAACATAACCCACAGAGGGTCTTCTCAAATAAGAAAATAAAAAAAGCCAGAAAGTGATAAAGTCATAATGATGACATTGTGAACCAAATAATGTTACTCTATTGCTTCATTATGTCTTTTATCTTTGAACTTATGGCTTTAAGGCAAATGTTGCTGTGACTGTAACAGCTGTCTCACAAAGATGTATATAAAATAAATAGCATAACCCAGGAGTGTCCTAGTCTAATGNTTTTGTTCCTCGTTAGAACTTCGTATTAAAAAAAAAAAAAAAAAAAAAAAAAAACAACAAAAAAACCCCAAACTGCTCTCTCCCCCCCCGAAAAAAAACCCACCACCACCACCAAAACCCAAAAAAGACCCCAAATAATAAAAGCAGTCAGAGCTATGGAGAATGAGGAGGAAAAATTAATTTTACTATATTATTGAGTGGGAGGTGGGGGTGTTATAGCACTGAAAGTACAAGAAACCCTTTGGTAAACTTGGCTGGGAAGATAGGACACACTGAAGGCTACAGAACGAGACACAGTGACAGTTTGCACCAGACTGTCCTCAGATCCTGCACTCATTGATAGGAGCAATTTTAAATTCTGTGAAATCAAGCATTTATGCATGAGCCAATTTGTGACACTTGTTTCCATGATGGGAAAGAAGGATCAAGTTGAATAAAGAGCACATGTCTGGTTTTACATATATGTAATCCTGACTTTATATCCATTAGCTCTCTAGTTAAAGCAAAAAAAAAAAAAAAAAAAAGCAAAGTCATAATAAAATCTTAAGCTTCAGGGAGATAATCCATCACCTGCAGAGGTCAGGAAGGAATTTTCTCTCCCCCACAAAGAATATTGCCTTGGGTGCTCTAGGCATATTTTGTCTTGCTCAAAAGCATGAAGTGTTTGATTATTGCCAGTGGCAGGCAGGCCACTGTGATAGACCAGTTGTCTGATCCAGTCTGACAAATGCTGTGTTTCTAGGTTTAATTTATTCAGGTTTAAAGTTTGCTTATGAAGTTGATAGGGGCATAGCAACCAGCAACACAGTATCATTCAACTTGTCCTGTGGAAGCGGTTGCAGTTTCAGAACACACAGCCTCTAATTAGAGTAAATTACTCCTGATGGAATAAGCAATCTGAGAAAAGGGAGAAGAAAAAGTGAGTTTAATTTCTAATGCCACAGGGAGGTCCTGACTGTTCAAAAACTGTCTTTAAATCTTACAAGCTCTGCTTTGAAGCGATAGCTAATAGCACTGAGCAGGAAATAAGCCTGATTAACATTTTGTTAGAACTTTGAGCACAAAAGATGTACTTACAATAGCCAGGACTTATCATTTTCAACTGAACTTGATATTTGTTTAAGAAAATTGAAATTTAAGAAATTGAAACCATTAAAATGACATTAAATAAATTAGGATATTCATTTTGTACATTGCTTATCACTTTCTCATTTTAAAAAACATGTTTGGAGATCTCCAGATCTAACCAAGGGGGAAGGGATAACATTGATTTAAATGGGTTATGACACATTTATGTACATGTTATTCACCAGTTAGTATCAATTCATATCACAACAATCTCTGCTGCACTTTAATACAGCAAATCAATCAGCAGTATCTACAATAAAAAGGCTGGGAGAGATGTATTAGGTTTATTGCAAGCAATTTACATCTGTAACCTTAAGGTCTTATTCCACAGGATTGATTTGAATTCTTTTCAATGCATGAGGTAGTAGTTATCATTCTTTTTTGCCCTAAAGAATAATTCAGTGTAAAGCTTGGATGGGTCACATCTTTTTCTCTTTGGATTCTCATAGTACCACTACAGCAAGTAATTGTCAATGGATTTGGGAAGGAAAAGAGGTTTTCTTGTTGCTGTTAATTTGACTTTTGGTTTTCATATTTTTAATGAAAGTATTTCAGAACAATTGCTCTTCTGCTTGGATTTTTTATTGTTGTTCAATATCTGTTAGATCAATTTTGTGTGGAACACAGAAGACAATAAGGGAAAACTCACAATAGTGAAGAGAAACAATATTTACCCCTGCATACAGAATAGAATAATCCCTTCAAAACCTATAATCAGTATATCCAAAAGGCATAAACTTTTTGTGAGCACACTGCTTAGTTGTAGACTTGGATTTTCAGACATTTGGGAAAAAAGAGAGAGAGCTAGGGAGCCAAACTTTACTTTAAGAATATATTTTGTAGACTTTTGTAGATAACTCACTTCCCCGTCAAGAAGGAAAAAAAAAAAAAAAAAAAAAAAAAGGAAAAAAAATGAGGAGGTTGAGAAATAGATGGAAAGTAATGTAAGCAAAAACCATGGAGGTAGATAAATACTAAAGTATTCATCAGTGTGAGGTTTTTTTTCCGGGGGTTGTTTTTTCCTTACTGCTTTACAGTTTCTCGGGTAGTTTTGCTGTCACATGGGGTTGGCTCTCAGTTGTTTTCAGTAAGCTGAACACGATTAGCTGGATCCCCTCAGTGTCCTCAGTTCACCTGACTGCCTGTGGACCACTCCTTTCTGTCTGGAGGAGGCTTCTGAAGGATGAGTGGCAGGTGCAAGAAGATTGTTGTTGCACTCAGTAACAGGCAGCTATGTACTGATAATAATAGATATGTATTCGTTTTTAATGTAGACTACATAAGTTTTATATTTTATTTTCAGCTTTACCTATATGTATTAGTGTATGAACATCTCCATTAATTTCTTTCCTAAGACTTATTGTGGGTCAGGTGTGCAATATGCTGACTCTGCTCAAGTCCTCCATACCTCCTAGACAGATTTGTTTAACCTAATCCTCCCATGCTCAAACATGAGCTTGCCGAGCCAGATGTTCAAATCATTGGCTTGAAACACTTAGAGGACCTTAGAAATTCTTTTTTCCCCCAAGTATTAACATTCCTTTTACTTAAAATTAGTGCCACGTGGTTTGTAAAAACATTGTCTTTTTGTGTTTCAAGTCATTAATTATTCAAGTTTCATCCATTTATTTTATATTTCAGTCTAAAGAAGTTCTGATTCCTCACTGAGGAAAGGGATCACAGAAGAAGAGAACTGTTGATATAAACCCAGTATTTTTTAGTACTCAGTACTGCAATCTGTTCAGAGAAGTGGGTGCACGTGTTCAACCTTCTTCCTCTGAAAAGAATGCAGAAAACATACGGCAAGTTAACTGCTGAAATTTAACTTTTTGTGATTCAGTGTTTTTCAGCTCTGAAGAAATTATGTTCAGAAAGCATATATCTGAGAATATAATCAATGCCTGTATGTGTACAGTATATATGTATGGTGCTCTAGGGCCAGTGAAAGTTTGCTCTGAGTCCCACAAAGATGCTTTTAAACAAACTTTCCAACTGGTCTCTAGTCTCAGTCAACCTAAGTTTTGCTCTTATATTAAGAATTACCAGTATAAATAAGGATTTGCTCTACTTTCACATATCCTTATTTAAAAGATCAATATAGTGCAGGAAAGCCAATAAAATTGAGTAATTTTTACTTGGTCATGCACTAGAAGATTATACCTCCAGACCTAGACCAAAGACTTTTGTCAGATGCTTAGATTTAGATTTAACCTGATGTATTGCTGCTTTGCTGAAAACAGCATGCTCATTTGCCAATATGTGAACAGTTTCACACAGTGCTATATGCAAGGTTGTCTATATGCAGCCTCTAAAAGTTCAAAGTTTATAGTAATTTCTTAAGGGGAAATGAATCTTAAATTGTTCTAATGGGTATCATCATGTGTTTTGTATTGTGAAACAAAACAGGAATTCTGTATCCTGTCCTTTATTATCTCAGCTGCACTGAGATGCTTGAAGGGAATCAATTTTCTCCTTCTGACACTTATCTTCAGACTTTGAAAAATATTTTTCCTCAAAATATTTTGCCTTTTGCTCCCAGCTTGGTAATAAAAAGAAAGTCAGACCATGACTGCAAACGGACAAAGCTGACCCAAAATCTTCAAGGATGCTGGAAGTGTTATATTGTAGGATACCTGTAGCCTAACTTGAGGCTAAAACCTGCCCTGGATGAGATGATAGGCACTAGCTGTACCAGGGGAGAAGTGAGGATAGAGCCTCTACAGACTTTTGCCCCTGCATTAATATTGCTTATTGCAAAGATTCTTTCTCCCTATGCCTACTCCAAAAGGTTGTACCGTAGACCTCAGGGCAGGCTAAATCACAGAATTCCTTCCTCGATCTCTGTACCCTAGGGCATGAAAAAATATATCCATTACAGGCAAAACGTATATTCTATTTTCTATTTTCAGAAGATAACTATTACACTATCCTACCCATAAAGGAAGAAACATCCCTTAAAAGAAAAAAGCATGCAGATGGAAGTTCAGCTTTAAACTGCAGCATTTAAATTCATACCTGGTGATATCATTGAATCAGTGATTCTCTCAATAATTTTAAATGCTCAAACAAGAGGATTCTTATTTGGGGCTATTTGTAGACCCCTTGGATCATGAATGCTCGAAGTCTCTTGCACCAGTCCTAACTTGCAATTATTCTCTCCAGATCAGACGTGCTCTGGGGTCAGAGTAGAGTGAAAGGAATGTTGGTTTTTTTTCTAGCACTTCAGAAAACTAGGAGTTGGATTTGTTTCTGAGCTTGACCTTTCAGAAAAAGGAATTGGCTGTCCTCATTACTGACTGTAGGATTTTCTTAACAGACATGGATCAGTTGGGTCAAAAGGTGAGAGATACTGAGGCATATAGAACATGATTGAGAATCAAATACTGTCATCGGCTGCTTTTCTCCGTTCTTGTGCCTTGAACAAAGAAATCAGTCAGCAGGGAGTCTCTGCAGTGCACAGAGCTGCCAAATACTGGGGCTATGCCCTTTTTATTAAACCAAGCATGGGGAATATGACAGAACAGGGAATCCAGAATCACTTTAGTTGCTGTCTTGTTTTTCCATCTCAGATGTGGTAGTGTCACCTAATATATGCCTTAAATAGTTTAACTATTCTCTTGTATCTGCTTGGATAGTCCATCACATTCCCAGATAAGTGAATTGTGGTTATATTTCCCATATGTCAAAGTCAAAATATCCTTTCTCATGTATTGTAAATGCACTCTAGGATTGTGACTACCCTGTAAATTGTCTGGATTGGTTCTTTGGGTAAAGCAAGAAAGAGTAAAAGCAGGTGTTAAGTCTGCACTGCACGATGAAGCCTGGAGCAGAGACCCGCAAGCTGGCCTCATCAGTTACCTCTAGAGCCAAGAGCAGCACAGATGTAGCTGTGCCCAACTCTGAGACAATTAGCCCATGGAAAGGAGAGCTTGTCTGAGAGGAAAGCTTAGCATCAATTAGGAAAATGCTGCTGGGTTTGTTTGTTTCAGTGTCTCATATATATATCATTTTATATATATATAAAATATTGAAAGTATGTAATTTTTTAATTTAGGTAGACTATGCTTTGTTAGTGCTTATATATGCAGTTCTACAAAGCCTGGAGTTGATTCGCCATTGTATCCTCTATATCATAGCTCCGATAAAAGCTTTGGGAAAGCTTTTCTATTTTGTTTGCCTCTCTTGATGTTAATCAGATCGATCTTTTGCTTTGTCTCAGTGTGTCTCAGACATTCAGTGAGCAGCAGAGGAGCAGGGAGAGAAAGAAGGCAGTTTTAAAGACATGGATTGCTTCCTTCACAGGTGCCTACGGGCAGACAAGCTTTCTTTTGATAACCTGGAAGGTCTAATTACACCAGAGCAAAAAAATGTAGAGGATACTAGTCTGCTTTGGAAAAACAATAAAATTTAAGAATTAACACCTTCTCATCAAAAATAAATAATCTTGTCATTCAAAACCAGTAGGAGTCTCCGCACTAAAAAGTCACTTCACTCTGCAGTCAGAAGTTAACAACTGATACACCTGTCAGTGGAAGTGGAGGGCTGAGAAACCCAGTCTATGGAAATCTGCAGATGCAGATGCAGATTTCAAAGAAATCCAACAGGAAGATTTCTATAACTGTTGTCAGTAAACTACAACATTACTTTTGTAAAAATCTGTTTATGAAACAATTTATTCTTATGAATGTTTGCACAAGCTGGTGTGATAGTGATTGTGGCATGCATAAATAGCAAAACAATACAACTATTTAAGAAGAAGAAGAAGAAGAATGCTGTATGAGTGGAGATTGATGAACCTTCCTCAAAAGCTGCTGTTATTTGCAAGCTTTCATTTTGCAAACCTTAACTCATGGATCACAAACTAAAGTATGCAATACCTAATAGGATTTTCAATTTTTGGTTTAGAATTTTCCATTTAAATGTCCTGAACAAAATTTCTTTTTTTTTCTGGATTCATGTTTTTCCTGTTTCATGTTTCACCTCCACCTGTGTGCTCCCCACTCCATCAGATATTTGTACTTCTGTCTTAATAGTGTTTTCTATAATCTCTGTATTTTATTTGCCTTCTTATTGTTCATCCCAAAAGGAAATCTTTGCATTGCAGTTTAGTTTGGATCATCAGTTATTTCCCTTCTCTTTTTGACATACATCTGCTGAGAGGATGCTATTTTTGCTAGAGATATAAAATCCGGATCATTTAACCCCCTACACAAATCCAAGAGAAACACAAGCGCTTTCTTTCCTTCTTGAAGCACAAGGGGGGATGCCAGAATTCTTTGCAGTATTAGTCCTAGCCTGTATATGGTGGTCATACTTGAAGCTTCTAACTGGTCATTGATCCATCTGTTGAACCCCTTGATCATGTCAGTGCTGACTTATATGTGTCCAGTAAAGGTCACATACCACCTGACAGGTTGCTCTGGCTGCCAAAAAAAAAAAAAAAAGGAAAACCTTTCATTTCCTCTGTTTCAGGTCAGCACTGATAAGATCAGTGGCTAAACCAAGGAGATAAAAATAAAATAGTTACAGTGCCTTTAAACTACCCACAAACATTTCAGAGTGCCAATTAAAAAAATCTCTTTTTTTTTTTTACTCTTGCAATTTATCCTGAAATAAAGCAAAACCTATGAGGAGGAGTAAAGTGACTGGATCTACAAGCAGTATTGGGTCTACAAGACTAGTAACAGCAAAGAATTTCCACTTATTTCTGAAGTTTTTCTTCTTTTTCACCATTAAATTGTATTTCACCTAGGAGACAAATTTGATTCTGAAAATGCTCATGGTCATATACTTTCTGTATTGGGCATACAGGGAAGAGTAGTTTTCCAGCTGATCATTTTTTAATCCATGAGTACATAACAATAAATAAATGTTTTATGCACTTTTTTATTTGCCTATTTCACCCAGCTATGTTTGTTGATATGATGTAGAAGGAGAGGCTGAGAGAACAGTGTTTGTTCAATCCTGAGACGAGAGGGCTTTGTAGTGAACCTATTGCTGCCTACAAATACCCAACGGGTGGCTACAGGAGAGAGCCAAACTGTTCTTAAAGGTGCACGGTAGAATGACAGGCAACAAACCCCAGTTGCAACACTGGAAATTTTAATTAGATGTTAGAATTTTTTTTTTTCCCATGAGGCATGTCAGGCACCAGAACAGGTTGCCTTGGGAGGCTATGGAATCTCCATCCTTAGAAATATCCAAAATAAAATAAAAATTAAAAAAGTTATCTCAACTGAGTAATAATACCCCTAGTGACATAACAGCTGTATCTTCAGTTCTCTGGGCAATATTTTATAGCTGACAGTTGTATTTTTGGCACAGTTTGTTCTACACAAGATAGTTAAATAGCTGGATTTCAAAATTATCCTTATATTAGTTGAGAGGATGTGGAACTGGACTAACTTAGGCTTTATTTAGAGGTGCTCTGGAAATTAAGTAGTTCACCGATTGCTGCTTGCTGATTATCTTCAGGCCACTGTAAATAAACAAACAGTTCATTGTGATTAAATCATATTTTTATGCATTATCTCCTTTAAACTTTAACTTCAGTACTTAGTTTACAGAAAAGGTGAATGTCTGTAGCTTGCCAGCAAAATTAGGGTTCACTGAGCATGCTGAGCACCTTTGCACATCAGTAACAGATGACCTAGTGCAATACAAGGCAGACACTGTTAGTGGGATTTCTCTAGAGCTGTAATGGCAATTTTAAGGAGTCCTCATAACTTGATACAAAAGGCAGAGAGTGCCCATAGCAACTCTGCTCTTCATGTGAAAGTGAACTGAGCTTAAGAACTGGCACTATTTTTTTGTGTCTCTGACTACTGCTTGCTTTAAAACTACACCTGACATAACCAAGGAGGTTTTTTTCTATAATATCGCTAGTACTGGTCTCAAACACTTTGCTGAAGACTATCTCTGAGACTCCAGATTTGCTTGCATTTGCTAAGCCTTGGTGTGAGCTGATTCCAGTGTGTTATGCTTGCCCCTGTGCAGCTTGCACTGATTCTGCACCAGTACTGAGCACTGGGAGTGTCTGTAATGAAGCCTTGCAAATCCTTCCTCCTCTTCCCCTATGCCGTCTGTCTCATCCTGAAGTAGGTGGTTCAAGCAGAAAAAAATATGGTGTTGCGGAGGTGCCTTAGACTTTCCATTGACTAGTCCAGATACAGGTATCTACACTGGAGACATCAGAAATGAGGAGTGATGGTCCTCAAGGGAAACAATCAGATAAATGTTTAATCAACTCTAGAAACAGCAGTCAGAAATTACTGTGTCAAGCAGCCTGTTTCAATCCATAAAGCAAACCAAAAAGGGGTGGGATGGAGAGGACAGAGGTAGGGGAGAATGGAATTAAAACTACAGGGGCAAACAGCAAAAAGTGATATATATCACAAGCTCTACAGGCCACATACGTAGACAAGAATAAAAAAACAAGTTAGAAGAGGACTCAACTTACATTTATATTTTACAATGCAAGGAAATACAAGCAGGCCATAGAGCTGTTACGTACAAATCTTCATAGCTGTCTCATATGTTTTAATCATATCTCATTTTGGAAAATGTTATGTCTTACATCCAAATAAAACCAACACATTTTTTTAATTAGCTACCATGACTTTAATTGAATGAGAACAGAAAGAGCAGAAGATGACTGCTGAAATGAATCAATCCTGCCTAACTTCGTCAGTAACTTGCTGCTGGTGTGCTTCCATCCAAAGGCAGTCTGCAGCTAAGCAGAGGCTGCCTCTAATGACATGATTTTCATCTCCACCAGAGAAAACCCAGCAACAATTGCCACATTTCAGGCAGCTACTGAGGAGGAAGAGCTTCAAAAGAATCGGTGCAAATTGTTATTTTCATGTAAAGAAGGCAGAAGCAAAAGTGGCCCTTCACTTTCAGCTGCACTTTGGTTGTGGTTCTGGGAGCATGGGCTCCTGAGTGCCTGTGCCCTGAACTAAAACCGTAAAAGGCACTCTGTGAACACTTAGCCCTTAAGTATCCTTTCATTTCAGTAAGACTCCTTTTCTTGAAATGTTCTTTATGCATTATACATCATCAGTACTATTTTTGTTTAGGCACATCAGGAATCATCCCGCAGCGATTAAAAATCATTATTCCATTAACTTTCATGCCTAAAAAGAATTAATGACTCATGAATCATAATTAAGGCTTCCACTTCTTTTGGCAAGCAGAAAGCCAGACATTCAACAGACCTTCTTGTTATCTATTTTGGCTGTTCTAATGCTTCATTTTTCATCTTGCTTTCATGCTAACTGAGATCTCTATGCTTTTCCTTCATGTTTTTTTACTGTGCTTGGCTGTAAAGTTGTTGAGCAGCAGAGCAAAACTGATGAAGGAAAAGCTGGCTGTATGGATAGGCAAAGTACTTTGGGTATTTTTCTAGTATTGCACAGGAAAGCTTAGAAACAATAGGTGTGTGTGTTTTTTTTTTTTTTTTAATCTTATCTTTAAACGTCGGGTTGGAAAATATTCGCTGTATTTTCCCAAAGGACAAAATTTATAATTTGTCTTACTATTGCCCTGCTGGTTTTCCTCAGCAATCAGGGGGTTTATCAAATACATTTGTTAGCAAGGTCATAGTTATGCCCAATGAAAAGAAGTGTTACCACTTGTGTATGAGCAGCTAACCAGTCATCCTAAAGCAGTCTTCAAGTATATTGACTTCAAATATTTGCTGGTATTAATACATTCTTCTAAATTAATTAGATGAATCATCAACTAAATATTAATCAAAAACTTTCTTGAAAATATTTTCAGGACAATCAGCTATGGCCCAATGCTGTGATGTGTTTGGAAGTTCAGAGGAAAAAACATGTACATTCTATTAAAAATAAAAGTACAGGGGTATTTTTTTTTTCATAACAATCCAGGGAAAAGCATAATAAATATTAATGCATATAATCACTTGATTTGCCACAGATCAGATATTCTTGAGAAACAAACTGATGTGAATTGTTGGCTTTCACACAGCTAACCTATGCAACGATCCTTTCCTCTTGAAACCTGGCCCTTCTTTCTTCTCCAGTTACTGCTCTGTTTACCTTCTGCATCTTCCTCCATTTTCTGGTAGTCCTGTGACCCCAGTCATGTCAGCCTTTTTTGGCGTAATCGCTGGTGAAAGTCAAGCACTGATTATGCAACGCCTAACACAATGGAGGCCAAGATCTGTAGTTGCTTGTAAATAGTAGTGCTGTGCTTCTGAAATAATGGTAATAATCACTGTGCCTGAACTAAAAGAGCTTCCCCACAGGAGGCAACAGGTTGTTACCTGCTAAGGATCAACTTGTAGTTGGAATTCTTGCATTTTTCAGTTGCAGTGCAGGGCTTTATTTGCTAAAGCAGTGTTAATTCTAAGGCACGTGTATATATAATTAAAATTATAATTATGTAATATTTACACATAATAATTAGTTATAATAAGACACTGGTGATAATGGCAGAGATGAGGTTTCTTCCCAGAAGTATTTTTCCTTGTGGATGGCACTCATTTATCTCAAATACCACCTTCTCACTGCATTTTNAAGGTAGTCCTGCCTTCCTTGATTCATTAGTCAGCTCTGTCTCTCTGCCAGCAGATAATACCACCTGTGTCACAGATCTTCATATCTAAGACTTTTTTTTTTCAAACTAGCAACAGAAAGCACCCTTCTGCTGAAGAAGAAATTGCAGGTTAGCAGGATCTCCTCCGCTCTCCTGTTACAATTCCTATTTCCACATTAATTCTGAAGAAGGAGACTGCTGAAAGAACCATTTGTTGAAGAGTGGTTGTTTTCTCGTTGTTTTAGTTGGTGGTGATGCAGGCTTTTGTCCCGTAGTGCTCTAAGATGTGAATACANCTAAGATGTGAATACAAATTATTTGTGCTATTTTTCCCACATACCCAATGAATCCACAGTAACAAACTCACTTTGTCTGGTCAACCAGGAATTTACAGACTTACCTGTAGCACCATAGTGAGAGCTGTCCGTGTCCCTGGTGATGTTCAAAGATGTCCATAATTCTTAAACTCCAGTTGAGAACTTTTACAGAGACATTCAACATGTCATCCACGAGTCTTGGCTCCTGAGTGACAAAACACATAAAAGAGTTTGATTCACTTACTATCTGACAATACTTTTTATGGGCAAG
>WEKW01030369.1:36807-61418 GCA_013389905.1 Sula dactylatra | reverse complement strand
GGGGGGGGGGGGAGAGATAATCTGTATGGAAATCAGATTCGTAAGTATAAAGGTATACAGTTTTAATTGTATACCAGCAGATTATAAACAAAGAATTTTAACAGAAAAGATAGTGATGTGACAGTGCGAAAGCACCAAAACACTTTAAGTAGCACAGAAGCAGTGAGGAACAAGGAAGGAGTTGAAGGCTGGTGGAATAAATTTGCAT
This sequence comes from Sula dactylatra, assembly GCA_013389905.1. NCBI lineage: Eukaryota > Metazoa > Chordata > Aves > Suliformes > Sulidae > Sula > Sula dactylatra. The sequence goes on along the minus strand of WEKW01030369.1, from coordinate 61,210 downwards.
TAAATTCAGAATCTGTGCATTATAGCTGTAATGCTATCGCTGTCATAAACTGTAGCTATACATTCACAGTGGATTGCTGCAAATCAGCAAACTGTTTTGTTTAGCTTCTCAGTACACCTGTTTTAAGCACCACAGCATTTACGTTTGTATACATGCAGTCATACACAATTGCTGTTTAAGAATTATGTTACAGTTTAATTTTTGTATGTTTACAGAGCAAAATTGTCTTTATTTGGTTTCCTTTTACAAAGTACAGAAGATTACTTAGAGTACTCATTTGGTTATATGCTTTGCTGCAAGTTTAACCAAAAAACTGTTGTAAAATATAGAAAGCAGAGCGGTTTTTTTGCACTGTAACAGGTAGCTTTCAAGAGAATAAGCAGCTCCTATCTGCAACAATTTGTTTCATAATGTGATAGGGAATTTATCACAGCACCTCTTACAGTAACAACTTCAATTAGATGACATTCCTTTCACTGTTCAATGGATGTGTAGATTTGACTTCAGATTCAGGTTAATACTAAAAATGAATAGATTTTCATGTTTGTTGTTCCTTCATGCAAATTTTTTTAAGCAGTTCCAATGCTCATCTTTGATATAGGCAACAAATTCTTTGTAGACTAAGTAATGAGGTGGACATGTTCCTTGAGTATACTGTGCATGGATTCCGCAGCTGCAAAGAGGAAATATAGAGGGATTTCAGATCTACAAAAATTTCAGAAATGCATTATATTAAAAGCTGTTTTATCCTCTTAAATTCGTGTGTATTCTAAGAACTTTAAAAATAGCTTTAGATGTGATAATCACAGTGGGGGAGAGACTAAAATCATAAATCATATAATTGGAGAGAGAGTTTTCCCTCTGCTTTGTTCCTTTCTATTCATTAGCCTTTCTTTGGTGACTTGAGTGAGGTGTGCATGCCATTTAATCCAAAGGATGCTGCATTTTCTTCCACTTTTCTGTATCTTGGTCATGACAGTGGAGTCCTCAATTACTACCACTGAACACGATTTAAATATCACTTATTATCAGCAAATTGAATTAAGTCTCTTTCTTATTCAGTCTCTGCCTCTTGTGGCCCTTCCAAAATGTTTGAAGATCCCATGTGTTTACTCACAGCGTTGGGGATTTGTTATATCTTTTTTTATACATAAAAAAATATTTTTTGCAGCTGTATTTCCTGCAGTTTCTGTGGTTATTTCCTTGAAACTGTGCCCCATCCCAACCCCAAAAAAGCCTTAAAAACAAAGTGATCCTTCTGGTTGGTAAAGAGTGGTGTCTTTCTTAAATCCACAAAATGAGTACCTGAGCCTCCACAGTCTATATTCTGTTTGATTATGTTGCAGGGACTGTAACTTTCCTTCAACAAATAGCTAGCCACTTTATATTTCAAGAATTAAAATCTCTCAGACACTTCAGAGACTAGTAAAAGTATTCTAAGTTATACAGCTCTATGCAAAATAGCTTTGTAATTTAATATTACATGACATTTTCTGTGTAATTTAGATCTGTAACATCTTCATAAATGGGAAGGATATAAATTGGCATAAATAGGAACTCTGCAGAAAGTTGAATTACAAGTCAATTAAGTAAGAGATGTTTAACTGGGGGAATTTTTTTTCGTAGTTGACTGGTTTCATCTTTATTTGAAATGTTATTCCCACAAAATTTTTGAAATGGAGACTCGCTGTATGTGTGTTCGAACTTAATTTGTGGTAGAATGAAGTTTCAGTAGGTTACCCCAGAAAGGGTGTGCGATGGGATAATCGGATAGCAGTCTGTAGTCATCTGTCAGACTTGGGCTGCTACAAGTCCATTTGCCTCCCTCTTCTTGACTTCCTGAACTCAGCCTTTTGATCACTGGAGACCTACTTAAATTAGCTTCATGTTTTGTTTTTGAGGAATGTAACTGGTTTCAGATTACTGCCTACCAGTGACACATTCTCCAGTGGTGAAAAGTCCTAAAGAACGTGAAAAATGGCATGTCTCTGTCAAAACGAAACTGGGTAATTCTCTCTATAAATGTTAGTTTTCACAGGTGGGAGCACAAAATTGAACTGTGCTTGATCTTCAGAGTAAGGGCTGGAGACTGTTTTGGCTATCGCATAAACAGTTGGGAAACAAAAGTGATTTTTCACAGTAGAGAAGTAGAAGAAGTTTTGGAAAAGTGGAAAGTTACCCGTTAGCAGACTGGAAGGTGACTGCAGCTGCTTCATAGGCTTGAATCTCTCAGGATTATCTGGTGAACAGATGCACCTGATCCAGATCAAATTCAGTTATTGGTGTGTGATAGATTCAGTGTTTATTTTTCTTTTGTTTTCCTCCAGTTATTCCTTTCTGAGGAAAATTTTATCTCTGGATCTCATGGGTGTCTGTTACGTAGTATTATATTGAAACCTACCCATGTCAAGAGTGGCAAAAATAGCTGCAGGGGGCATATTCATCTTTCCTTCTTCACTCTAAAGTTTTTGAGGGTGCTAAGAAAAATCAAATGCAAAGGAAGGTGGTTATGTTTGCTGGTCAGTGGCTTCATGAATCATTATTTCAAAACATGTTTCTCTGAGAGAAACTTTTTCCACTTTTACCATGAATGTTCTAGGGTAATTTTTATTGCAGTGTTTCTATTTTCCATTGATACATTGATTTGCTTCTCAACAGCAATGCTTTTGCAAAAGTATTTGTGAAGTATATACACGTTACCTCTAACCTCAATAACAGGATATTTTGCACTGAGCTGTTGTGTATAAAAGTTTGCTCACATTTGTTTTCAATTTACAATGGATAATACTCCAAATACTTTCTACATCAGATCCCAGGAGTATCCCAGTTATAGACTTGCTATGCTGTGACTTTAAAGACAAACAAAAACCTTACATAGTAGAGGGTTGATACGAAAGATGACTTAACAGCTCCATCTGTTCAGTGGTTCTAAAACAGCCTTGTCCTTCTCACAATGAAAAGTCGTATTTCTTTGTGCATTGTTTTCATCGTATGTTCACTCTGTATTGTGTTAGGCTACATTAGCAAACTTGTCCTCCTGACTGTCATTGTACAGCATCAATGTTTTAAGCCAAGCTGAAATTAATGAACAAATCTGTAGATTGTGTTATGCTAGCTGTTAATGTCTTGCTGATAAGTGACTTAATTTGAATTCTTATGTAACAAAGACTCTCAATTTTAAAAAAAAATCTCATTAAGCTCCTATGTACATATAAAAAAAAAAATTAGCGAAACTATACCACTGCTTACCACAAGCAATGGCATTAACAGAAGTTGCTTGAGGCGTAGAAGGCTTTAATAGTAGTGCTGTTGCTAATGCTTCTTAAAACCTACCATTTATCAGTGGTAGGTTTACCTTGAACGTGACTCTTTCAGTGCTTGTTACAGCTGCAGAGTAAGCCTGGATTACTGTAAACTGCCTCTGAAGCATGTTTTACCAAAGACGTAACGTCATTTAGGAGAAATCTCTTTGCAATAAGATCAAAGTTGCATGCAAATGTGCTGCTTTTTATAATGTAGTTATCACAGCTTGAAGAAAGCAAGAGTGGTTTTTTTAGCTACTTTTACAAGTTTGTGTATGTTACTTTCCCCCGCCATTACAGGCGGTTAAAGAACATTGAGAGTTTGAATGTCAGTGTATTCCTTTAAGTCCCCTGCCTAATTTTTAAAGACGCTTAGAGCCTTATTTTTACTCTGTAGATCTTATGTTTCCTTTACTAACCAAATCCCTGGTAACAGTGGAACTCAAGTAATTTATTAGGACTACTCAGAAATCCCACTAAATGTCACTGCTAGGAAAACTAGTTGTCCTAATGAGACTTGAGAGTGAACAGGAAAATGTGGAGAAACTAAAAAATAACTCTTTTGAAACTTACTGTCATATTTGAAACCTACTGTCTCCCACAGCATCCTCCTAGAGAAGCTGGTGGCTTGTGACTTAGACAGGTGTACTCTTTGCTGCGTAAAAAACTGGCTGGATGGCTGAGCCCAGAGAGTTGTGGTGAACAGAGCTAAATCCAGTTGGTGGCCGGTCAGGAGCGGTGTTCCCCAGGGCTCAATGTTGGGCACAGTCTTGTTTAATAACTTTATCAATGACTTGAATGTGGGGACTGAGTGCACTCTCAGTAAGTTTGCAGATGACACCAAATTGGGTGGGAGTGTCGATTTGCTCAAGGGTAGGAAGGCTCTGCAGAGGGATCTGGACAGGCTGGGTCGATGGGCTGAGGTCAACTGTATGAGGTTTAACAAGGCCAAGTGCCGGGTCTTGCACTTGTGTCACAACAACCCCATGCTACACTACAGGCTTGGGGAAGAGAGGCTGGAAAGTTGCCTGGTGGAAAAGGACTTGGGGACACTGGTCAACAGCCGGCTGAACATGAGCCAGCAGTGTGCCCAGGTGGCCAAGAAGGCCAATGGCATCCTGGCTTGTATCAGAAAGCGTGGCCACCAGGAGTAAGGAAGTGATCGTGCCTCTGTACTTGGCACTGGTGAGGCCGTACCTCGAATACTGTGTTCAGTTTTGGGCCCCTCAGTACAAGAAGGACATTGAGGTGCTGGAGTGTGTCCAGAGAAGGGCAACAAAGGTGGTGAAGGGTCTGGAGAGCAGGTTTTGTGAGGAGCAGCTGAGGGAGCTGGGGTTGTTTTAGTCTGGAGAAGAGGAGGCTGAGGGGAGACCTTATTGCTCTCTACAACTACTTGAAAGGAGGTTGTGGCAAGGTGGGGGTTGGTCTCTTCTCCCAAGTTACTAGAGATAGGACGTGAGGAAATGGCCTTAAGCTGCGCCAGGGGAGGTTTAGATTGGAGATTAGGAGAAATTTCTCTACTGAAAGAGTGGTCGGGCATCGGAACAGGCTGCCCAGAGAGGTGGTGGAGTCACCATCCCTGGAGGAGTTCAAAAAACGTGTAGACGTGGCACTTTGGGACATGGTTTAGGAGACATGGTAGTGTTGGTTTGATGGTTGGACTTGATGATCCTAGAGGTCTTTTCCAACCTTAATGATTCTATGATTCTATGATTTCTAGATGCTAGTGAGTGTGTTTGCACGCATGCATGCTCTTTCTTTAGCACAGTAATATTGCATCCCTGAAAGTTTGAGAAGTGAACCTTGTACTTTCATCTGTTTTTTCTCATTAGATGAAAAAGATCTTCTCACATATTGAGTCAGACCTGATGAAAATAGCAGATGCTTTACAAACCTCCCATATTTTAAGGAAGGCTTACCCAGTTGTATTTACTTTCACCTATAAAAAAGGTGAAAGTAGTGTGAGAGAGAAGGATTTTTTGCCCCATTAATCCTCTGTAACAAAATAGAGGGTTTATGTTCATATTTTATATAAATATTTCTACTCTATACGCCTTCTTTAAATTTTAATATGAATCAGCCAAGTGCAAAAGCAGATAGGGGAGTGAGGGTGCATAGAAATCCAGCATTGCGGCAAATGGAACTGCTTAAATATTATGGCTCCCACAATGCTTGGGTTTAATCATATTATTATTACTATTATATTCCTAGTTCAGGGTTAGAAAAATGGGTCTTCCATGAGCCTTCTATGGCTGTCCTGACAGCTCTCTGTGAATGTCCTAATACATGGTTTAAAAATGAAATAGTGATACATTTAAAGGATTTCAGTCTGAACTGAGTATGATGCAAACTAAAAAAAAAAAAAAAAAAAAAAAAAGCAAAAAGAAAACCCCAGCAAAAACCCCAAAAACCCAACAAACAAAACAAAACAAAAAAAACCCACTAAAAAAAGGGCAAGAAACAACAAAAACGCCAACCAAACAAAAAAAACCAACAAGTATTTCAGGATTTTCCAAATGAGAACAAAAATAGCTAGGGTGATCTCCTCTACTGGGTGGAAATAAGCCATAATTTTAGATTGTCTTCAAATTGGACTGTCCCAACATGTGAAGGCAGTGTCTGGAGTCTCTATGTTCATGTTCTTTATGAGCAGAACTTATCTTCACGCAAGCAATCCACACGCAGGTCAAGTTTCATAGAAGCTGGCTGAATTACTCTAAGATGGTTTTATTTGATGAAATCGATATGAAATCTGATGCTTCCCACTGAATTTCCCTTTCCTTTCCCCTCACCCCTTCCCATGTCATAATGAGTTTTTAGAGAAGAGATATGTTTCTGACCAGAGAATTTGGCATGATTCTTTCATGTGTAGCTTTGTCATCATTGTAACATAATCCTCAGTATGTATTAAATGACTGTTCTAGTTCTAAAAATGCTTTGTTGCAGTTTTAAAATTATTTAAAAGGAATAAAAATGTCATACAGTCAGCGTAGGTGTCTTATGGTTAAAAACACTTCAAATTCCTTTGAATTACGTGAAACAAGAGTTAACCATCCCGTGAAGAGGATGGTTTCATCAGCAGCCTCATTAATTATCATTCATAAAATAAAGTGTCCCGTTATTCTGAAATCCTTTCGCAGATGAAAAGTTGCTACAGAATCTCAGGATCAGTGATGACTTTCCTGTACTTCATTTTCCTGTGTTCTGTAGCACATGAGCTCTTGAATTAGCTGCAAAATTCTTCCTCACTTTCCATTAATTTTGGGCAAGATAGGGTCTCCCTGAGTTATTGTTCATATTGTTAGCTGCAAGTTGTGCAATACTGTCAAAATTTTTATAAATGTTCTGTGTTTTAAATTGTACCTTATGTGTAGTCAGTGGTGTGTTAAAAGAATCAGGCAAACAGGTTACTCTTTTTCAGTTGCATTGACAACGAATAAAACGTTTTGGATACGTATCAGAATTTACTCAGTTTGAGGCACCCATGGACTCAGAGAAAAATATGACCTTTTTAACCAAATTGTTTGTTCTTTTTTCCATTGAAGAGAGGCACTAACATATTGTCCTACCAGGCCAGGTGGCGCTGGGTGAGCCTCTGAAGAACAGTTCTGTTTATTTGCTGTCATCACTAAATATGCTTAACAGTGCTACATACTGGATAACGCTGTTATGTTTTCTGTGCTTCCAACAGCTACCTCATTTACTAAATTTTCACATTTCTTAGCAAAAAAGCCTTAAGAATTTTGTTGTGAAAAGCTGTGCTAAAATGATTGTAATGACTTAATTCACTTGCATGCTGTTACAGTGCTCATACCTCACCAGATCATGGACGAAATACCCTCAACTTTCGTTGACTACCTTTCAGCATTACTTACGGTATTTATTGTTAGTTTTAGTACGATCTTTTCTCTTTTTGTCTTGGGGAGAGCAGCCCCCTCACTTCTTGGTGGAACGTTGCTACTAGAGCCATGATCCACACTGCCACTTCAGGAAAAGGCTTATTAAGTCAGTTAACTCATGAACACTTTGTTAGCTCTGTGTCCTCTTCGCAGCGGGCCAGTAGAAACACACTGTGGTGCATGCTGCAGCTTCCATTTAGTGCTTGATAAACATATCAGAAGAAATTGTACTTAGTTTGATGATACAAAGTAACTCAAACTATACTTCTTGTAGAAGTACTGATGGGTGTAAACTTGTTTCCATTCCAGTGATGATAGAAAGAATTTCTGTGTACAAAGTGCTTGGCTTTAAAGGTGTTGCCTCAGTGTCGGCTGTTTGAGATCAAATGTATTATATGGGATCCGAAACAAATAGTCCTATAGTGAAGATAGCTAAAATTTAGTTGATCGCCTGGGGACTCACTTGGAAGAATATGTATTCATCCCAAGTCAAGAGCAGGTCTTATTTATTTATTTATTTTATAGTTTTATTGCTTTTTACTTCCACCACAGGTTCTGGAGCTTCTTTCTCAACTTTGTCAGCAGCAGTGAATATGGCACAGTAAATTCTTTGGGAAGACAGTCTTGCCTCTGTTTGTAGACTGATGAGTATGGATGATAGGTTTCAGAGTATGCTGGTACAGAGGCTCTTACGTAAGAGCTGATCTGCTACACTTACATGCTCTATGTAGTACTTTGCACCAAGATGTAACAAAAGCCTATGTATGGCAAACATGTTTTTTATGTTGGTCACAGTTTTATTTGGCGAAGTCTCAGAAGTTTTGGATGATTTTTGTTTCAAGTGTGCAGTTGGTTTAAGATATCCCACAAGGTTTTTAATTTCTGAGTTTTTCATTTATCATTTTATTCAAAGACTAGGTTTCTTCAGGCAAGTGTCCACCCTTGTGGGGGCAGTGGGGGAGTCAAAAAGAGGAGTTACTTTTTTTGGTATTGCTTGGTGAAGTTTTGATGATTCAGTCTTGCCTGTACCATTAAATAAACGAATAAAATAAGGAATGTGCCTTCCCAGAGTTACTGGATGGTCAGGCTATGGAGAGGGCTACGAGGTTAATTTATGCATTGAGGAATAAAATTATGTAGAGATTTAAAACACAAAAAAACCAACAGAAAACCAAAAACACCAAAGCTTGACTGGAAATGCCATAACTTAAATATGTTTCCTAACTGACACAGTTTGATATGGTAGAACTTTATTTTGTAGTTATGTCTAAGTCCATTATTAAAGGAAAATTGTTATGTGTATTATCTAATATACAAATTGTATGTATTTGAGAATATGTGAGAGTAATTTTTAAAGATCTGAAGGTTGTATAGTCTACAGTTTTAAGATTAGTGGTTTAGGATTTTGGTTGTTCCATGGAGATGTTTTGAAGCCTGTACTGTTTATATCTTTCATACTAGATCTGAAGTGTTAAGATTTAGTATTTCAGAAACAGACTAAGACGACTTTCATTGAGGATGTGTGACAATTGAGCATTATAGGTAATTCTGTACTCGGAGCAGTTCACAGGTCAGTGTTACTGTTAGTGGATAGCAGTGATACCAATAGAACAAAATAGAACAGCTTTTTCTGGATGCTGACACACATGAGACTTACATTCAACTCTGTGAAAACAGAGGACATAAATAAAAGATTCCTATTCAGTGCAATTATCTACTCCTGCCAAGGTCAGGGCAAAATAATAGGCTACACGAACATTTTTTCCAATGCAAGAAAGCTGTTCTTACATCTTTGCGTCTTCCCAGAAACGGTGTGGAACAGAGGAATTTAGGTTGCCTTTAGCCAATGGAGTTATTGATTGGTAATGATACTGTGACTATACTGATTATTCTCAAGCTGATGAGTATTTTAGGATGTTATGTTGTCCATGCTGGGATGGATGGTCAAGCAAATTATGTGTTTTGTAGTCTTGCCATTACTGTGCAGCTCAGCAAATTCATAAATCAAAGAATGTGGTAGCAGTGTTTCTGTGGAATGGGTAAAAGATTATCTGAAACCTTGAAACTGGAGAAGTTGATTCTTAGAACAAGGTGGAAGCTATGCCTTGCAGATTTAGACTCATTGGTCGTTAGTTTCAGAGAAAAAAAATTGAATTAAAATTGTTCAGGTTTAAAGGGCCCTACTTTTCCAAGTGTGAGCCTGAGACAGAAATGTGAGTCATTTTCCTGAATCCAACCAACATAGTGAATTGATACCAAAGCCCTTCTTAGTTTTGCTGTCGCTGTTCAGAAGCCGGTAGAAGACAATTCAGACTGTTAACATGAAGTATCCAATAGAGGCAGGCATCCTAATTATATGAAGAAGGAAACAGAGGTTTTGATACCACAGTCTGTTTCAGTCTCTGCTGCATACTCTCCTTCCCTTCCCACGGTGTTAGGCAACGTGCTGTTTGATACATCTCAAGCCTCTGTGCCCTGTGGGCTGTGAAAGACGGAGCCTCAAGCAGAGTTCAGAGGGAGCTCCTAGGTGGAAGTTATCAAATGAATTGGGACCATTGGCTGTCTCCTTTTTTCTGGTTGGTGAGCTTCCTCTGGTCCAAGGGAGTTTTTATATGTGGTTTTCAACTAACAGATGTCTAGTGTATTTCCCACTCCAAATTTCTGCTTTAAACTCTGATTTCCATACCACCCCCACCCCCTGATGTCTTGGTAGTGATGAAGTGAGGGAGATCATTCCTATTTTTATGAGTGTTTACATTTCCTAGATGATAATATAGGACATAGGCCTATAGGCAAAAGAATGAAGTCAGACGAATAAAATACTGACTAGTAATCCTCATGCATTGGTTGTTCTGCTGCTTTTTTCCCCAGTCCTACATTTTAAAACAAATTTTCCTGAAGTACTGAAAGTCTTGCTCCTGAGCTAAATTTAGAGATAAATTTGCATTGTGCCAATACCCTTTTCTGTATGAATTGAGAACCTTTGGCAAATACTTCATATCAGTGGATCTTTTATTATTATTTTGAATAATCATTCCCCAAAAAATAAAAGTATCAGCTGTGTTTAAAATAGTGAAAAAATTTGAGTTTTCTTTCTTCTTTCTGTCATCAGGTTAAAACCTTTCTTAAAAATGGTACTCCTGACAAAGATTTGCATCTCTCTGTCTGTGAGCTGTTTTGATGAGGACTGTCTGATTTAAGTTGCATCCTGTATGCAAATTGATTTCAGCTGATTGCTTTGAATTTGAAAGAAATTTAATTTGAAAACTGCCCTGTTCTACTCCCTCTGGTAGTAGATGCTTCTCTACGTCATCTGTTAAGCAGTGCATAGTCAGCATATGGCTGTTCCTCTCCTATTTAAACTGTTTTCTCCAGAGAAAGAGAAATTCCCTTTAGACCAGACAGACATCTGCTGACTCTCTCCTACTAGCAAAGCAACTGAAAAGATATCTTTCCTGTGATTAAAAGAGATATGTCTGGAGGCGCTTAGTTTTTGTTCAATTAATCAAAGATTAAACACATGTGGACTCTCTAAACTGGGCTGCTTTGTGCTTCTATGCTATCAAAAGTGACTGGAGTGGAGCTGTATGTTAGAGCTGGCTTGACTGAAATTTAATATTTTACCTATACATCTGCTATAATTCAGTTGCAAAAGTTCATAATAAAGTAAAAAACATTAAAAATTTTTTTTATTAATTTACAACTTTAAAATATTTGAGTTAAAAAAAAAGGCAAAAGCATCAAATACTTTTTCTAACCCATGTTCTTAAAAAAAAAAAAAAAAGCCAAACCCACAAAACTTGGATCTCTGACTGTACTACTTTATACACAGTTACCATTTTGGTTTCTGTAACTATTTCCAGATGCAAAGGCATTCTTGGTTGCTTTTGTTCCTGAATGCCTATTAGTAAATGCTTTACTGACAGAAACTCTTAGTGTTAAAAGTCTGGTATTCAGCTCAATGCCTTATCCTTACTCAACTATTATACTATGGGTAGAGTACTTAGTGAAAACCTGCTGTTTTTTCTCTGATGTCAAAAAAAAGAATAATTTTTTTCACCCTAAAGTTACAAAATATGTGGACTAAAAATGCCACAAGAGTAAGATGGCAATAATTAAGTGAATTCCTTGAATACCATGCTGCTCTTAAATTTTTCATCAGACACTAGCAAGTCTCTCTCGTAGACATCTTTTATCTGAAGATAATTTGTTTGGCTCCAGTTTTATTAGTGGAATTAGTTCTTTGGTATAGACTGTGGCAAGGTTTTAAAACAGGAAAGGCTCCACTGATAGTGTGACTTCACTAAGATGTTTTATAAAACTGCGTCTTCTTCTGGACTGCTCTTTCTTAATAGCTAAGGTTTTGGTTTATTAACTGATAAATTTTATTCAAAATGTATGAAAATTTACCTATATACCACTTTGTGAATAAACATAAATGAAAATACAGTGGAAGGGACTGTCCTTTCATAAATAGGCATCAGGCAGCATTTTTGGCAAGATACTTGGTATGATAGCAAAACTTTCTTGGAAAATAAGATGTACTAGACATATATTAATAATTATTGACAAAGCAGACAATGAAATATTCAAAACTACCATCATGGAATTAGCTAGTCAAATAAAAATTATCAAAATCTCCTCAATACTATTAATGGGCTAAACCAGTCCTTTGATGTTAATAAAAGTTGTAATGGTAGGCATTGCAAACTACATCTTAAGATGCTAGCTGAAGTAATTAGGTTTTTAAACCCAAAATAGTCACAGTATTTTCCAAAAAGGGAAAAATCATAAAGGCCAATTAATTTTAGTAAATATTGTCTGTGTACAGAAGAAAGAGAATCAATGCATATACTTCAATTCTGGTATCTTAGCATTGCTTTGTGTCATTTTCTTTTGCAAGAGTACCCTGAGAAGTCCCCACTCTGCTGTCTTTGTGTAGGTATTTCAAATCAAGTTTTTAAAAGCATTTTATAAATGTTCAAATGTACTCATACTTTGGTAGGAAGGAGGTCTTACGGTTGCTGTTCTCTAGACAAAAAAACTGAGGCAGGAAGAAATTTAATCTCTTGTTCTCAGAGGGTCACAAAGATGTCTGTCGGCCGTGGTGAGGTAGGGAACTCGCTCACTGCTACATCTGTTCTTCACAAGACTGCTCTTCGTCACTCTGCTTTAAGGACTATTTGAAACATTTCATAGCTATTTTTAGCACTAATTGCAGATAATTTTTGAAGTCCTTTGAAATGTTCCAAAAATTTTCCATTTTGGGTGGTGCTGGTATATGAATTTAGTACTCTAACTTGTAATTTTTGATTTTCCCTCTATGGATTTATTCCTCCAGAGCCTGGATTGTGGATTCCTATGGTTATGGGCCACCCTCTTTTTTTCCTCTCCCCCACCAGCTGCTCATGGATCAGATGAATAAATCAAGATGCTTGTGTATTTAATCCTCTATTTTCCAGAGAGAGAAAGGTACAAAAGAGAAATAATAATGTATAGGTGCTATAGAAGGCGCTGGAGAGGCTGATACAGGCTGATACAGGGACACTTGTGTTTCTGACTTCAGTTTAATGTGTTCCTGCTGGGCTTGGGACTGCTCCTGCAGAAGCAGATGTGTGTCATTGATTTTAATTTCACCCATGCTCAGGGAAAGCCTATAATGTCAAATTCAGCCCCCTTCCTTTAGTACCTAGTGGATGTGAAGAAGAGGACTTTGTGCCCAGACCAAGAATATCCAGACTATCTCTTTGCTCCAGCAGCATGACCTCCCTTTGGAGTGATTGTAGGTCCCATACAGGAACGGTGCTGCCTTCCTCTCCTCTATTTGTAGGGGTTCTTGGAGTGTTGGGCCACTCCTGGTCTACCCTAATTATCTAGTAGATCTAGCAAAGCTACCTCTTAAAAGCCTGTTTCAAAAGGCATGTTGACCCTGGAGCCTGGTATGGTTGGCCAACTCACTGCAGCAGGAAGTGATCCCTCCTGTGGTTTGGCCCAGTTCGGGGCAGACCCAGTGAACAACCCAGCCTGCTCCAACTCTGCTCTGTGCTAACTGCTCTCCATATAGGCCACTCCGGAAGGTGGGAAGGTGCTGGAATGGTTACACTTCAAATTTTAGCCATCAGCCATCACCCATGCTCTTTTGTTCCTTCCACCCCCTACTTCTCTTCACTCCCTTTTCTTTCGTGTTCTCCTATGGGCTAAGCAAATTATTTAGCGCTGTACAAAATGTGCAGTCTTGCTCTAGGCCACTGTGGGAGCCAAGTACAAATGTCGTGTGGGGCTGGATTCAGCCTTCAGGCTGTCAATTAGTTTTCCTTGTCCTAAAGGGAGAATTGCAACTCGTGCGTATTTCTGCTCTGTGTTGTGGAATAGATGCAGAGCTTCAAAGTTAAGAGGGTAGAAAATGGGAGCAGTGATTAGGAGTCACAGTTCCTGGTTCTGCTCCTTCAGTATGCTGTCATCATTTAAATATTTTGTTACTGGAAAGAAGAAAGTAAGTTCAATATTTTCCTGATTTCAGTTATAACAGAAAAGAAACCTGAATTAAACTAGTCTTCACAGAGGATTAGATGAATCTAAGGAGAGCTTGTCCATAGAACAGTAGTGTAAACTAATGGTGAAAAACTGATTTACTTTTCTTCAAATTATCTGACTAGTTTATAGAAAGAATCGAGCAGTGACTGTTTCCGCTAAACACACAGACAAAATTGCCAAGTTAATAGATCCATGTAGAAAGAGTCACTGAAGTACAAGGAGATAGCTCAAAATGGAATTACCCAATAATCATTAGTCACAACTTGCAGGATTTGCACGTAAGAAAAATGTTGATAGACAAACAAGTAGTGGTATAGCGAAGTCTGCTCTCCATATTTGAACTGAATGGCTCGGCAAGTATATATGCTTGCATTCAAATGCCACATCATACGTCTAACCATGAAAGGTGTATGTTCAGAAGTTAAGCATTATGGGGCTATAGTCTGTCAGAGAGTGATGCTGAAAAGGACGGGGAATCACATTAGGTAGCCTAACAATATTTTTCCAAGTTATGCTGGGAAATACAAGTAGGGAAGTGAAGTACAGGTGGATCATTGGTGAGACCATTATTTGAATGCTGAGTCCACACACACACATGAAAAAGGACATTGGACATTTGGAACGGGCCTAGAAAACAGGTGCACAAATGATTCCAAATTTGAAAAGCTTGGTATATGTGGGACTTCTGCTCAACCTAGTATAGTTTTATTAAAGCAAATGTTAAGAGGTAACTTAAGGCTACAAGTCAACTCATACTATATAGACATTCCAATTAGTACTATATTTACATGAAAGTAGATGCAGGGATTCTGTGTCTAAGAAGATATATGTATGCGTACTACCCTGACCACAGCTTTACGGCACTGAAGAATGTCTAAACAGTTTTGTGCCTATCAAGTTGATCAGTAGGTAAAACATTGCGTGCAAAGTTCACAGGAAAAATCTTTTATTTCTCAGCCACCTCTGCCAGTGGGCACTCAACAGCATCAGATCTGCCGGCTGGACTTGTGTAGGAAAATGAAGCGCTCTACCCAGTGGTGGAAGGTGCCAGGCCCTCAGGGCTCCATGCCTCCTCCCTTTCTTCTTCTCACTCCGTGTTTCTGGGGGCTCTTAAAAGTATGTCTGTTTTCTGATAATGCTGTTTGTTGTGCCTGCAGTTTTAGCCCTTAATGAGCCATATTTTGTCGTTTTTTCTGGATCTCAGGCTTTTGATACTTTTCAGAGTGTAGAAATGGGGCTTTGGCAGCCCTGCACTGCAGGGCTGACCCTTGGACACGGGTTCCTTGGGCAGGTGCTGCTGCAGGAGGATTCGGGGAGGGAACGCTGCTTACAGGGCTGGCTTGGACAGGCAGCTGTGGCACTGGCCTGGAAGTAGAAAGCTGTTGCTAGTGGATCTGTCTAAGCTAGGTAAAATTTTGTCCATCTATTATTTCCAAAGAAATAAATATTTTTTTTAAAACTGTGTTGAAGTCCTCTGTGGAATTCAGTAACTTCTTCCTCTATGAAGGCAAAATGGGGGATTGTTCCTGCTGGTACATGGTGTTGGCCCCAAGTTCAGCATTGTATTGTCACTGAGACCTGAAGCATGCGAGGGTAAATTAAGAGTAATGATCTCTTTATTCCTGACATTAATCATTTGAGGTTTTGCCTTTTTCTTTAAATGATTTGAAGAAATAAAAATTACTTCCCTTGAAGGGTGTTACTGTGGCTAAGATAATTTGTTGACACATACAGCTTAGTGTGTCTAATGCCTGATGATTATTTTATCTGATTGTTCCTAGTATAGATGTATTAGAGATTCTTCTGGTTGGTGAGTATTAGAAAGCATATCTGAAATACATATGCATAGTGGGAATAAATAATCACAGGTAAGCTCTTCTATAAGTGTAGCAGAGTGTCAAACTTTGGAATAAGTTACACTGCTTTTTTTAACTGCAAGGGAAACAAATCAATTGAATGGAACATTAAGGCATGTCAGTGTTCATACAGATTCAATTGTTTTCAGCAATAAGCATTTTAACTTTAGATAATATACCCTACATTTCTTGTGCTGATCTTCTAAATAAAAAGTGTACTAGAATGTTGTTTTAAAAATGTTTGTTTAATTAAAGATACCTGTGTGTATTTTATAGGTTTCATATATTTATGTATATATATATATCACTTGAAATAAAAATTCTGCACAAATTTATTCAGGCATCTTGTTCAAAGCTCTATTAATTTAATACATAGAGAAACTCTACCTTAAAAAATAAAATATAAAATACATCTTCAATTATTGCATGCAATAAAGATCTTTTATGAGCCTGTGCATTTTATTTTTGTATCTTAGATTTACTGTATCATGTATAAAGGAAGTAATATGGCTGCTATAAAATGTTACAGTAGCCTTTGCAGCTGTATTTTCTTTAAGGCACTGACTAGGAAATGTTACAGATTTCACCTTCTTGAGGAAGTTCAAGGTGTGCTTGGAAATGAGAGAGCTTCTACAACAGAATCAGGAAGGAGTACTACTATACTAGGGCTAATTAGAGGGAAAGAAGTACTCTCTATGAAAGACGATTTTATCCAAAATACATTGGAAAAAAACCATCTGAAAGCCCTCACCTTTTTTATGGATAGAAATAAAGTTAGTGCTGGCAGATGTTGTGTTTTTGTTATGGTGAGGAAAAGTAAGCTTTATGATGATGGGAAGGTAATTGTTTCTTTGTGACAGCAATAAAACATAAGGGAGGATGATTTCTTTTGGTAAAGTAATAAACTTTTTTCTAAATATTAAGTGTGTGATTTCAGTGATTATTGTTAAGATGGTCAAAATAGACGAATGCCTTCTGAGCGTGGTTTGCCATTTTGTTTAGAAAAATAATAGTCACAAAAAATTTCGACCTAATTCACAGTAAGAGGTTCCTAGTAGAGCATTATTGTTTCTCTTGCAGCTTTGCTCTATGGTAAGGGTTACTGGTGATCTGAAATAAGACTTGTTAGCCAATAAAAGTCTCTGCAATACAGTTTATAATTAGAACTGGTGATAAATACAACAGTAGCATGCAGAGATCGTAAGGGCTTTTCATTCCAGTGAAGGTTAAAGAGATTTTGTTTACAAGGGATTTTTTTAATTAGATTTTTTTTTTTTATAATCAATTGACGTGTTGTGACTGGGACCTCGTTTTCAGGCTTCTGTTCTCATCTAGGATTTTCATCTTGTCTTGGAAATACTCAGTTTGCTATTTATCAGTGAAACATTTCATTACCTCTCTAGCCAGTTACCTGCCAATACTAGCATCTGTGTATGTCCTGGGGAAAATTGGCTTTATGGTGTGATTGTAGGCACCGGAATTTGTTCGTTAGTGGAGCAGAGGCCAAATCCCTGCAGTTCTAGATATATTGTTTGTAATGCATAGGAATATTTTGGAGGGAATGTAATATGAAGAGTGTCCTTCGGCTAGCCTTGAACCATTTAAGTTTATGAAAAGTTGAAGGAGGCAAGGAATCTTGCTGTTCATCATATCCAGATTCTAGTTCAAGATGAAGTACAAAAAGGCTGTAGTTGAGGACAGAGCTGGTTTGTGTGCAGTCTTTTGGTGATACAGATGTGCTCTTCTGTTAGTGAGTGGAGAGAAAGTTCTTTCTAATGGGAAAATCCAAAAGCTTTTCAACTATTTACTTGCTTTCTGGTAGGTAGGAACAGAACTACCCTGTTCTGTTTGTTTTTGGGGTTCCCCCCCCACCCTTTAGCTAAGGATGGGAAACACTAATGTGAAAGATTTTAATTTATTTTAATGATTTGGAGACTATTTGCTTTTTATCCATGGAATCCCGTACACAGCTCTTGCTTCAGCTGTAGGCATGCTTCCAGTAAAAGAGCTGTTAATCTTTATGACTTACTACTATTTTTCATTAGTCTTCTGAAGGGCTAGTTATCTCAAGAAACTCGTGGCCTTAAAGTCGCTTTCATTTGCTATTTTTCTTTCTTTACAGATTTTTCTTCCCCAAGCCAGGGTTTATCTCTCCATGAAGTGATCTATATTAAATTAGTCTGTATAAATAGACTGGTATAAAGACTACAAATGAGGTCTTAGTTTAATCTGGAATTTTGCAAAAGAAATATAAATGAACTCAGACAAATACTGTGTCTATGCCAAAGTTCAAACTGTTGCACGTTTGTTCATAGCATACATCATGAGGATAATACTAATTACAGAGGTAGTAATGTATCAGATCTGTGGACTGTTTGTTACTCCGGGTGGGCTATAACCATCTCTTTTGCATGGCATGTTGACAGACAGTTTCCTTAAGCAGCAGATACACCTGCTGGAAGTGCATTGCTCGGTTATTTAGCTTGCTTATTGACTTTGTCAAGTTCAGTGTAATTTTTGATAGCATCAGTCAGCATTTAATGATTTAAATAATAGAGATATTTTTCATTTTAGATGGTTAGTAAAAACAACCTAGTTCCATTCTGTTCTGTGTTTTCAGCACTGGCCTGTTCTTTGATCTGTGAACCACTGGTACAAATGTGAATTCATATAAATAAATTCATACCTTTAATATTTACACTACCTGTCACACATCTTTGAAGTGTTGTTTTTTCCTCATCGGAGGAGAATTATATGTTTATGTACAACCTTAACGTTCAAGGTGCCAAACATTTGCACATATGAAGGTACAGCAGAAGTTACTGTATCTAAAACCTTAGATGTCAACTTTTAAGTTTTTTCTATAAAGCAAATAATACCATAAAATAATTTCCAGTTGTTCTTGCTGTCTTAAGTGGCAAATTCATTAGTATTTAAAAATAATATGAAATATACATTGGAGTATATTGTTACCTATTTAAATGTAACACAACTTGGTTTTAGTTTTCAGAACTGTCTATATCAATGAAGTCTGGACTGCGTCTTCAGGTTTTGTAATAGACAGTACTGCAAGGGTGGAACTGGCCTAAAAGGAAAATAAAAAAAAACAACAGATTTTTTTAAAGGAGTTATGTCAGAGAGTACTGAGGCCAGGAAGCCACAATGTATTCCAGACTCGTATTAATGTGCTTTGTGGCCCTGAACTAGTATGGCTTTTCTACACTGCCTCAGTAGAATGTGTATCTAAAGAGACCTATAGCCATATGCCTTTGTATATTGGAGTTCTATACAACAAAGGCAGTGCTTTAGTGAGTACTTGGAGGAAAAAGTGCCAGCTGAGTCTTTATTGACAAGTATTTGAGGCAGGTTAGCATTCTGCTAGGGCCAGCTCTACTGAGGTTTTCAGGTTAACATCATAACATTGCTTATTGTAGGATTAATGGAAAATTTAAGTAAAATGTTTTCATGACTTTTCAGGTTTCATTCCAAGTAAAATCTTTTCAAAAATCGGTAGAAACAAGAACTAAGTTTCAGAATTAAAGAATAATAGGTATTTATGCGATTCATATGTGTAGTCTATGGGTTTTTTTAGAGATCTACTAAGTTTTCTCCACTGGAATTGGTAACAACTCTAGAAGACAGAAATACATTTTAGTTTACAGAGTGAGGTGGTTCCTGTTTTAGATGAGCTGTGCTGAAACCCAGGTAACTGGAGAAGTTCAACAAAGCCTTTGATATTCTTGTTGTGGGTACAGTTAAGATTTGCCTTTTGAGTGTTTCCCTCTGTCATTTATTGTTTAATGTTACCTTTAGAACAAAAGTTGTAGTTCCAATAACTATGAAGTACTTTCTTCTAATGTATTAATATCTTATTCTTTTTTTCTAGAATGGTATTTTATTAACATGTCCTTCTGTAAAATCAGAATTTATAGGCATAGATACTGAGCAAGTCAGGAAGTGTTAAGACTTTGGTTTTCACCCTCTGTTTTTTTTTTTTTTTTTAACTGACCATAGAATAAAATCCAGCGTTCACAGGATTATAAAGAGCTTACAACCTAGGCTAGGAGTGAACATATAGAAAAAGGGTAGGAAGAGTTCAATAAGCTGCAGTGAGCGGACATGTTGTACTTTTTAAAAGTGCTGTTGTAGATGCTTTCCCAGGCAGAGGTAGCAAATGCCAGTAGCTGAGTCTCTTTGCATATATAACTTGGCCTTTGTCCTTAAACTTCTTCCCACCAATTTGCAGTGAGTGGTGCTGGATACCTGAGCTAACAGTCTGAACTAAGTCACGGTTGCAGTCCATGTTTACTGTTTACTGCTTGGTCTGCATCTCCTGGATTTCTCGGTTCAGATGCACCCACAGATTGAACCACCCTACTGTTGCAGGTTTTGTGATGCTGTGCCACAACTCATTTTGTGCATGGTGAGATAAGTGATTCTTTGCGTAGTTTCACAGGGGAAATGGAGCCTCATGGCCATGTAGTTTACTGCTTTACTGAGCATATTGGCAGACATTGTCATGAATGAGAAGATGCCAATGTAGATGTTAATATGAATGAGTTTGTCTCCACCTAAAACAAATAACCTGAATATAGTTTGGAAGGGTTTGTTTTAGTATTAGTTTTATGTGAGATAGCTCAGCCTGGATGTCTGTTCACTGAGTTAAGCGTGCAGAGAAAACCTACCGGTAAGGGAATGGTTTTAGCCTGCTGCTGGTCTGAATCGCTCTATCTCAATCACAACACTGGAAGAAGTCAAAGCTGGTATAATTCATATAATAGTAGCATAACATAATAGGTAATTAAATACGTGAGAGCTTATATAGGCTCAGAAAAGAACCACAGCAGGAAAAGGCTATTCATTTTTAGATGCTTACTCTTTGGAAGTCTTCTGGAAAAAAAATAAAATTTTACATTTGGAACTGTGGAAGAGCAGGAAGCATGGGCTATTTTGGGTACATGGGGAAAGAAATTCCAGTACTGTGGAATTCACTTTTCCATATCCCAGCTGCTGAAGTACTAGACTTTGTTATCCTAGGCAGACGATTGCGCTTGTTGCTGTGTGGCTCAGAAGGTGGAGACTGGGAGGCTAACCTCATCCCTGTCCTCTGAGCATGTGACTGCACAGAGGTGGGGAGTTGGCTGGGTGTGATGCTAACAGTTTTTCTGTCAAATGAGGTCAGATGTGCTCTTCTGGCTACAGTTAAGCCAAGTTAAGAGCTTTTGGTCCCAGCTGTTTGCTTCTGTCCTCCCCTACCGTTATTACAGGCTCACTCAGATGCAGCATAGCTGCATATGTAGCCACTGTCAAGGCGATCTGTTTTGAGAAAACCTGAATTAAATTATGCTACTTAATCTGTACAGAATTATTTTGACAAAACTAAGTTAGGGAAAAGCTATATGCTTGCTGTTACTTAGCCTATATTTAGGCTACCATATTTAAACAGATCTTTATCAGAGAGGACGGCTTTTGGTAAAGGAGTGTGAATAAGCAGCCGAAGGTGGTATCTCATCTCACTGTCAGGGTGGCGTGCAGGGGGCTGTGGCATATTGCTGCCAGACTATAATTGTGTATATGGTAAACGTATGAAAAAAAGACATATTCCTCCAGATTCTGTATTAGACTATTCTGTAGGGAATAAACTCTTGTATGAAACTTTTAAGATAACATAAAATTAAGTCAACTTAATTTTTCTGCTCTTGAAAGAAATTCTTATGTGTAAAAGAGCTTGAGGCATTCCTTAATTTCTGTAAAACTTGCTCTAAGAAGTCATTTACTTTTTATCTGTGTGGGGTTTTTTGTCCATTTATAGTAATCCAAGACCAATTGCTCGGTGCAATTAAGTATTATAAGTGTTATTTAATGGGCTGTTGTGGCAAAAGCTGCCATTTTGAAGTCGAAGCAGAGCTGTATCTTTGATACCCAACTACTAACTCAGGCACAGGTGGCAGGGGCACAGGCAGGGTGATGTGCTATTGGGGCTGAGAAGTTAGCTTAGCAGTTGGTCAGACTTGGGGTATTGATAGCTGTGTGATTATCTTGTATATGATCCTTTTTACATGCAGCTGAATATGCTCAGAGGGAGCATATGGTAATTAAATTCCATAAGTCTGCATATACCTGGAGGTAGAATATGAGTGAATAATGTATCTGAAGTTCGGATATAAAAACTGTTTCGTATTTCAGCAGACTTAGAAGTTTTATTTTAAAATCTAATTTAATTTAATGTGTATGTCCCTTATAAAAAAGGGAAACAATTTTAAGAAGGTAAATTCATTTGTATTCCAAAATCATATTGTCAGAGCATTTGAGCCTTTATTAAAAGCAACATGCAAATGTCAGTTGCGATGTAGATCAGCACAAGAAAAGCCTTGACTTGGTTCAGCTGAGAATAAAATAAATTTTATCAGCTTCAGTGAAGTGGAAGCTAATTAAATGACTAGATATTTTAAGGCAATTTGTCAATAAATTGTGCATCTCTTACATGTTGAACTACATTATAACATGTTTTAAAGTTAAAAGTTCTCTTAGTTTAATTTTATGACAATTTTATGTTTTCTAGCCTGGAATTTCTAATAAGAAATCATATGTCACTGTTGAAAATCATGTTCTGTAGATTATTTTTTTTTGGGGGTGGGATTTTTTTTGCTAACTCAGCAACTTAATACCAAGTAAGTGCAGACAAAGAAAGGAATTAAAATATATATTACAAGTAAACAGGTAGTGACATTTTATTGTTTGAAAAATTGAGAACTTCAAAATACTGAAAAGGCCAGATGGTAGATTTCTGATTTGTGTTGTTATTTTAGCAAAAAACATAGGGATGGGTATGGTGTAAGGTTTCTGCTCAGCTGTCACAAATTTCGCACCTGATCTAATAGGGTGAGTGGTATGAGTGAGTGAGCAGAGCTTTCTCAGGGAGTCTGTGATCCTTTCAGTGTGAACTTTTCAAGGCTCTGGGTCTTTAATTTTTCTAAAACCGAAAGCAGCATAAGTGAATGCTTGATTCTGGGTCAAAACCACAGTGCATTGTCTCAGAGCCCTGCAATAACTAGCAGTTTAGACCGTGATGCAACAGCTTCATACAAAATAATTATTTCAACATTTTTTACAAACATTTGTTCAAACAAACATCTGAACATCTGCTAGGACAAAGTATTTGCAGGGATCGAGCAAGGCTAGAGAGCACCCCAAATCTCTGAAGTTTCAGAGACCCTCAAAATTTGAGATCCTTTGTCCCACTCCTCATTGATGTGTTCCTGCCTCCTATTCAGACATCCTTGCTATTCCTTGCAAATGATGCAGCTTTTAGCCGCTAACATCTGGCTGACAGACAGCAGTCAGCTGTATTCCATGCCAGCGACTCTCAAGCGCCTTTTTTTTTTTTTCTTCGACACAGAGAATGGCAGAAGAAGAATAATATGAAGAGCCAGAATATTGTAATAAAGTTTGCTCCTATGGGATCTGAGGATTCAGGCTGAGTCTGCTTTTTTGGCAGAAGAGCTATGGTTCTGAAGATGGCAGAGTTACACCGTAGATGATTCTCTTGCTTATTTCTTTATAAAACTCAGGTTGTGTTATAAAACTAGTTATTCAGAGCCACATTTCAAACATAAACCCACTCAGTTAACATGCAAGAATCAATGCCCAAATCAACTGAAAGTTGTTGCTGAATTTCTAGTTATTTGCTCTTAAAAAAAAGTGCTGATCGTGTCTTTGTATTGTAAATGGCATGTTCTACTAATATTGTAAAACTTACTGGAACAGATTTTTTTTTTTCTAGCTGTATAGAATGTGGGAAGATTTTTTCCTTTTCTTGGTTGGTTTTAAAGCTACAACAGTATTTATGATCTTGTAACACCAGTATTTGGTGTATTGCTTAAAATGTAAGCAGGACTTCTCACAGTATATAAAGCAAAGCTTGTTAAGTGCTCTTTTGCCAGACTGTGACTTAAAAAGTTCTTCCCTAAAATATTTTTTAAATTTTAATTTTTAAAAAATTCTTTTCCTGCCTTTGTGCATGTGTGGTGTGAATGTGTGCTTGCACGCAGATGCGTATGTGTTTGCTTTCCATTGTTTGCCTAAAGTGATGCTAACACAGCATGCTGTAGATTAAGGCTTCAGGGAGCTAAAGTAAGTGTGAAGTTCAGCCTCTTGCTAAACATAACCACAGGGCTAATCTACAATTTACAATGATCCATCACGAATATTTACAAGTAGGAAGAGTGCAGTGCAAAATTAAACAGCATATGGGTACAGTTATCCCTGTTAAAATGACCAACGTGCCTTGTATTGTGTATGGAAGATAACTGGACAGGTGGTAATCTGTCTTCTCTGAGTGGAGACAGCTGGTATTTTCCTTGGGCTTCAGTGGTGCTTTTCTGTATGGTCTCACCTACCAGCTGATATCTTGCTTGTTAGAACAATACCAAATATATATTGACCCTTTTATCTATGCCTGTGTGATGCCTAAAGGGGGAAGTATCAGACTGCCTGTCCATAACTGTGGCGATTTGATGTTTGTAGTAGTAGTATAAGATGCATGCAGCTTGCCTTACGGACCTCTTAACATGTGTTACTATGATGATATGATGATAGATAAAATCTTACAGTTTATAATTTGTATAGTGTTTTTTTTTTAAATGTCTGATGGGAGACAGACTGAGGGAGTATTTGAGAATCATCTCCTTTCATTTAATTTAGGAGAATATTAAAGGTCATAGAGAAAAGAAAATTAAAGGTTAAGTAAGAAAATATCAACGTTGTTTTCAAGTTCAGGAATGGGTCCCAGATTTTTCAAGTCAAACTTCTG
>WEKW01030369.1:0-35693 GCA_013389905.1 Sula dactylatra | reverse complement strand
CCAGACCTATCAGCTCTAGTGTCAGGAGTAAAATAAGACATTAGTAACAGAAAATTTCTGAACTTGGCTTGGTGTATTGCTTTATTTCCTACCTCTGATTGAAAATGTGTCTAATTTTAATGAAGACTTCCTTTCATTTGTCATTTAAAGTAGCAGACTACCCAAGAAGCCTCAGCCTTGGACCAGTGTAGCTTTATTTTTATTCTTTAAAATTCACTGCACCTCAGAATTCAAGTGGCGTGAAAAGTTACAATCGGAAGAAAATATTGAAATCTGCAGCCTGATATTCAGGGCTTTTCTCAACAGATCTTTTTGTTTTAGAATTGGTTGACATGCACTGCTGGAAATGTTACTGTAAGAATGTGTAAAGTCACTTCTATTTTCATTTGAATTCATATACTTCAGTTGGTCAGTATGTACAAATAGGTATCCACTTAAAGCAGAGTCATTGAAAATTTACTTTGTTGTTAGTCACAAAGGAACATGGCTGCAAGTAGAACAACAGTCATATTGGTTCAGGGAGTCACAGAAATATTGGTGTTTGGTTTCATAAACAAAATATAAACAATTTTATTCTAGAAATGAGGCAGAAAAGTGGAGGAGAGTTCAAAGGTAGCAAAAGCAGGTTTGCAGAAAGGGAGCAAAGTAAATGTGAAATTTATTTTGAGTTGGTCACAAGTCGAGTTAACTGATTTTTTTAAATAATAATGTAATTTCTTTATTTATGTTTACATAATTAAGTGCACTTCAAAACAGTCCAGGTGGCTAGGGAGATGGTCCCTGAGGATGTGATGATACATGGGTGAGAACTTTGACCACTGAACTACTGAATGTAAAGAAGGTACATTTCGAAATGTTGCTATATTTGGACTCACTCCCTTTTTCTTTCAAAAGAGGAGTCTTGTCGTCTAAACCTAGAGCATTATGGTTTATGAATTTAGCATTGAAACATACGCCTAAGTCTTTAAAGGGATGAGATTTCTAGTGCTTCTTGTTCAGCATTTACTAGTTTCAGCAAAATTATTCTGCCCTGAAAGTTTTAGAGAATGGGCAGTCTAAATTCACAAAAGGGCATCAATGTTTAAAGGAAGTCATAAACAGAATTTATATACTGAGTCCAAGAGTGCAATTATCAAAGTCCTTCTGTGTGTATCTGATTCTGAACCATCTCTCTCTTCTACAGTGAAATGGGAACTAAGGCACAAAGCAGTAAAGCCAAACGTGGAATTAAGGTTCTTGAAAAATAAGATGTCATTTTGTGAATCAAATCTTTATATTTTGTATGAGTGAAATGACTGTATGGTAATACTTTTCTTCTGAATCATTTAGCCTTTCTTCTGTCTGGGCATCCTGACGAAAGAGAAACGTTTATATTCCTCAGTAAATAAAATTTGTGATTTGCCTGCAGTAGAGCAAAGCTGTAGACTATTCCAAATAAGTTTTATACATGGACTCATCATCTAGGATACCTGACAAATCATTAAGGCTTTCGTGAAGTGTGGCGTCAGGGCAATGAAGCCAGAGTCAGTGACAGGCTTTATGCTTCTCCTATCCATAATGAGTTACTTAATGTATTCCATTTTAATTGTTATTTTGGAGTCAATCGTGATCTTGCTCTACAGCTACTGACAGGAATCATCAGTTATGTGCATGGTGTTTTGCAAAATTGCAAATTCACAATACATCTCTCTTCAATGGCAGCAATGTTTAGCAGCTCATTAGCTTCTGGGCTATGCCTTCTGGTCAGTAGATACGGGGAGAGACAGCCACCCTAGTTGATCTGCAGACATATATTAGTCAAGATGAGCACTGCAGTGTGTGTAACTGGAAGGAAACACAATAGAATAAAACAGCATTTAGAGTAGAATTCCATTAACTGGGAGATTAAAAATATAATTAGAATGGGATTAAAAAAGAAATAAAGTTGAGGTTTTTGCTTAGTAATCTCTCTCACAAAATATCCTTTATTGTCAAGTTTGATGCTTTTTATTATAAATTTAAAAACATTCAATTTTGTCAATTTATATTTGAGGAAAAGTAAACATACAGCTAGAAACTACTGCATGCTTTTGTCTAAATGGTAGAGTTCTTGAAGTAAAATGTAATATCAGGAATAGGTCCCATGTGTAATATACTGGAGATGCCGTGTAATATGTTGTCCATGGTTACAATTTCAGAGGTTTTGTTCAGATTTGATGACTTAATATTATTTTGGTGAAGAAGGTGGACTGGAACAGAATTGTGTAGTACTGAATAGCCACTTAAATACTGTGTAGTACTGAATAGCCACTTAAATACTTATCAGTATTTAAGAGCTGAATGAGTGTGAAGATGCTTTGATAATTCAGACAAATAGTAGGATCAGTAGGAGTTACTACTGAGGAACTATAGGGCAGTGTAATTGGAAAGTATAGATCAGGTTGGAATGTTATCACTGAAAATTTGTTGAAAGTTGTGTAAGTTCAGAAGAGACTAGGTACTGGAGGCATTTCTTACTGAGTGTGTGTTGATAATAAAGGGAATTAATGTGAAAGGTTCTCTTGCCAAGAACTCCTATTTTTTTTCTTCCTTTTGTTAACTTCCTTTCCATCTCCTTTACTGCACCTTTTATGCTAACTTACTGAATGTGAAAGGGCCATGCTGGATCAGGCCAAAAATCCAGCTAGCCTGTATTAAATATTAAGGGGGAAAAAGGTTTAATAAATGTCAGGTGTGCTTGGAATACTTTCCCAGCTTTTAGTGGTGAACAGAAGCTTGTAGCTAGAATTTGTCTCTTTTGAATGCACTTATATTTTGGCCTTTCATATTACTTTGAGGAAATCAAACTGGACAAAGATAAACCTTATAGAGTTCAACAATGGGAAGTGCAAAACCCTGCAGCTGGGGAAGAGTAATCTCATATAGCAGTTACAGGCTGGGGGCTGATGGGCTGGGAAGCAGCTCTGCAGGGAAGGACCTGGGGGTCCTGGTGGACGACAACTTGATCGTAACTCAACAATGCACCCATTTGGCTAAGGAGGCCACCATCCTCCTGGGCTGTGGTAGGAAGAGTGTCACCAGCAGGTCAAGCAAGGTGATCCATTCTCTCTGTTCAGCACTGGTGAGACATGTCTGGAGTGCCGGGTCCAGTGCTGGACTCCCCAGTGTACAGGAAAGATATAAACTTACTGGAGTGTGTCCAGCACAGAGCCACAAAGATGATTAAGGGACTTGGGTGTCTGTCATATGAGGAAAGGCTGAGAAAGCTGGGACTGTTCAGCCTGGAGCAGAGAAAGCTCAGGGGGATCTTAGCTATGTCTGTAGATACCTGGTGGAAAGCAATGAATAACTAAGAGGAAGCTGAACTCTTCTCAGTAGTGCCCAATGGCAGGAGAGACAATGGGCACAAGTCAAAACACACAAAATTCCACCTCAACACAAGAAAAAACTTTTTTACTGTGAGGGGGGAACAGGTTGCCTGGAGAGGTTGTGAAGTCTCCACCTGTGGAGATACTCAAAACCTGGCTGGACATAGTTGACCCAAGCAACCTGGTCTAGCTGACCATGCTTGAGCAGGAAGGTTGGACTAGAAGATTTCAAGAGCTCTCTTCCACCCTCAGTGATTATTAGCATTGTGGAGCTATTTACAGAACATACTGTGTTTAGAAATGAAACAAAACCACAAAACTTATTTTGAAAAAAGACACAAGCAAATATGCTGCCTGGTATTTTTCTTGGTGTACCCAGTTATTCTGTTAAAAGTGACAAAATATAATGAACTTCTAATGGGATCTTTGAATAGTTCTATGTCAGCTACAAGCATATGAGCTTTTTAAGTTCTCTTCTAATGTTCTTTTAACAAAAATACACTTCTGTTTGATTTCTGTAGTTAGCCTTTTTATTCTAGTTCATTATTTCCCCTTTTGGATGTTAATTGTAGTGTGTTATGGTCACTGTATTAAGTAGTTCTTCATGAGTGATGGTCTTGTGCTTGAGACCAAGTCAACAGTTGTTTCTTTGCATTTTTTAGAAGAATATAACTTTTTTAAGGATTCTGAGCCTAATATCAACTGTGCTTGACTCTTTGTAAAGAGATTTCTCTTAATTTGGCTAACCAATTGTTAGCTTGTTGACTTAGAATAGATGAACTTAAAATGGCTGTCTTATTTTCTGTGCTTCTGTAAAACCCAGAAGCCACCTAGTCCTAACTTATTACCACAAAGCCTGTCCAATCATACCTGTATCATTACTGATGGATGGTCGCCTGACCTGTCCTTCGAGACCTCCAGTGAGAAGTCTGTAAACTCCCCACGCAGTCAGTAATGCTTTGCAGTCTTCAGCTTTTCAAATATTTTCATAGTCTTTGACCTTGCTGTGTCATTATTATTGAAATAGCAAGAATTTATTTGTCTGGTATTTCATGGAGATGGAGAGCACAAGTGTGTGCTTTTTGCAAAAAACTTTTTTGCCTACTTGAAGAGCACTATTACTTGTTGCACCTAAGTTTTGCTTCCTTTGCCTAAGAAATCCTAACTCTCTTGATCTTTCCTCTTATGTCGAGTTTTTCATACCTTCTAGTAATTAGTGTTACACTCCCAGGGACTATTTCTGATGTCTGACTTTTTTTTTTTTTTTGAGTGATACCCAAAATTGGACACAGTATTGTAGCAGAAGCTTGACTGATGCAAAGCATGTGTATAGTCTCACGACAGCACTGTGTTATTAGCTCATCCTCTTATCCCCTACAGGTCCGGGCTTTTTTAAGATTCCAGATTATACAAAGAGTTAGGACACTGGGGAAGAAAAGATTGGATCTTGTAGATCTGTAGTTGTACAGAAAACTTGCTTATTGATGTGTGTCACTAGATAAGGACCATACCAGCAGTTTTGATCAAGAGTTTGAATCAGTTCACATTCAATCTAGAAGTTTAGTCTGTTCAGTGAAAAAGCTGAGTTTACTTATATGGTGTGATCATTGTAGTAGAACAGTTTTCTGAGCTGAGCCTTATTTTTCCTCCCTATTCACTGCAGATTGCCTGGCACAAGTTTGTACCTGTAGCTTCCATCACTGCTGCTGTTGCTAGCTAAGGACTAGATTTGGCATTTCACCAGTACAGTATCTGTATGCCTGATGATAAATGAGTCTATTAATTAATTCTTCCTGAAAAGTGATATTTTTTTTGTTAGTGTTTACATTTGGAAGCAGAGTAACAGGGCAGCATTAGCCTAGTTATTGAAAACACAATCCCACAAATATCTGATTCATTACTTCTGCTGGAGCAGCCTGTGAAGCTCTGATCAAAGGGACCACAGGAAAATATATGACATTTAAAATAAATTCTTGTTGATCATTTTGCATGTNGGACTTTTTCTGATTTCTGCTTTTTTTTTTTTTTTGAGTGATACCCAAAATTGGACACAGTATTGTAGCAGAAGCTTGACTGATGCAAAGCATGTGTATAGTCTCACGACAGCACTGTGTTATTAGCTCATCCTCTTATCCCCTACAGGTCCGGGCTTTTTTAAGATTCCAGATTATACAAAGAGTTAGGACACTGGGGAAGAAAAGATTGGATCTTGTAGATCTGTAGTTGTACAGAAAACTTGCTTATTGATGTGTGTCACTAGATAAGGACCATACCAGCAGTTTTGATCAAGAGTTTGAATCAGTTCACATTCAATCTAGAAGTTTAGTCTGTTCAGTGAAAAAGCTGAGTTTACTTATATGGTGTGATCATTGTAGTAGAACAGTTTTCTGAGCTGAGCCTTATTTTTCCTCCCTATTCACTGCAGATTGCCTGGCACAAGTTTGTACCTGTAGCTTCCATCACTGCTGCTGTTGCTAGCTAAGGACTAGATTTGGCATTTCACCAGTACAGTATCTGTATGCCTGATGATAAATGAGTCTATTAATTAATTCTTCCTGAAAAGTGATATTTTTTTTGTTAGTGTTTACATTTGGAAGCAGAGTAACAGGGCAGCATTAGCCTAGTTATTGAAAACACAATCCCACAAATATCTGATTCATTACTTCTGCTGGAGCAGCCTGTGAAGCTCTGATCAAAGGGACCACAGGAAAATATATGACATTTAAAATAAATTCTTGTTGATCATTTTGCATGTGATATTTGGGTTTGTATATGATAAAACTGTCTTTACAGGCAATTGGCTATTCCCTTATTTACTTGAGAAAAATAAGGGGCACTCTCACTCTAACATATTCTGTGACTTTATGTGATATCATTCCTTTTGGCTGGATATTTATTGTGTATTTCCAGTAGAGACTAATAAAGCTTCTAAAGCTGCATTTATTTATAGGCAAGTTAAATATTCTTTTGTTCTATTCAATTTGTCCATTTTAGATAAGTTGCATTCTAACCATTAGGCCTGAGTTATTGCTCAGTGGCCTATGTGAAATGAATAAGTGAATATTCACTAATTTCTGGTGCCCAGGTGTTAAAGTTGTATATTAAGTGCTGTAGTAATTTGCATTAATTGGCAAGCTGTCATCAAAGAAACACCAAATATTTAAGCAATAATTTTGCAAAATACTGAAGCTCATTCTTTTGTCACTTTGAAATGAAAAAGTTTTAAGTATGTGAAACTTATTACTAAGCATGTATCCAACTCTTGCATAACAGGATCGAATTGCTAAATTAGAGCGTGAAAAATAGCACTGAACCATTTTGCTGAGAAATCTCTCCTTTACAATTATGGTTTAGAAGGTTTTCATTTTTAATTAAACAGAAAAAGAAATGTTGTACTTTGCTGGCATTGTTCTGCCTCTGTTATGGATAAATAGAATATAAGATACATAAGATTTCATTCTAAGTCTTCATATTTATTTAAAAGTAATTTTCAGCAATTTTTTTCACCTAGTGTAGTCAGTGATAGGCATCATCAGGTCTGACATGCTTTTAAAAATAGGTTGTAGCCATTGACGGTAGTATCAATGACTGTGAAATGCAAGAAAATCTTGAAACCCTTGATTTACAAATGTTATTAGGAAATTACCTCAATGACTGTCACAGCATATGGAAAATTTTTTTTCTCAAGGGATACCTCTAGCTAATCAATTAAAAAATGTGGTTTTAGTGTTCTGTTTTTTAAGGGATAATGAAATATAGTACTTGCAATATACAAAATGATGGATAGATATAGTGACAACACTGGTATTAATCAAGAACTAAACTAAAAAGTAAACCATAATATAACCTAGTATTAGTCTACAGGTTTTAGAGATACTTAAGGCCACCGTTTATCTTCTTTTTTTGGTTTGTTTTTGGTGCCTTCACTCTCTGTTAAATTATTTCTTAATATCAGTGTTTATAAACTAGAAATTTCTTCCCATCTTTCGTCTTCTGAATATTTTAATTATTATTTTCCACAGATGAAAGAAATACTAAAATTGATTTCGTGTAAAATCAGCTTTTCATAACATGAATTTTAAGACAGTGTGAGAAGATATATGCAGATAGATCTCGCTTTAAAATACGGCTTTGATTCAGTATAAACCTAATGATAATTATGCAGATCTCTTAGGAAAACATGAATGTAAAATCTTAGTAAAAATATTTTGCTCCAGACTGGGTGGAGGTTTAAGGTTATTCAACGTGTACTGAAGCCAACAGAGGATAAGGAAAAGGAAACCAATTATTTGTACTAGTTTTATAAATCTCTCTTTATTGCCTAACCTCTTCAAACAAGAAATGGATTTATCCTCTGTGGAGACAGTAGTATAAATAATGTCATTCTCTGGCTAGAAATGGCTCTAAAATCCTTTGATCTGAAATAGGGTTGCTTAATTCTAAGTACATCCTGTTCTAGTATGTACACTCTTAACTAGATTTTAAAAAAAAAAAATCCAGCTCTAAAAATCCTTGTCAATAAATGTTTTCTTTAGACCAATTTAGTAGTTATAACATGGTACAGTTATTGGTGTATTTAATTTCTGATGAGTCCTTTTGAAGTTCTGGAGTTTTTCTGAAACCTAGGTTTCCTTTTTCTTCTTGAACTAGGTAAAATATTACAGAAGATCTTTAAGTGAAAGATTAATAGGAAAAGTGTTCAGTCTATAAAGGTTGGGCTATAGTGGCTCTAGGAAAAAATAATTTTTTCCGATGTTCTTTTTTACACTGTGGATAGAGAGATCAAACAGCATATTCACTTTCCCTTGGACATGGCCACCAACTATGGTATTGTTTTGTTTTATTAAGCCAGTATTGGGGGAGGAGGACGCAGACAAGGAAAAAACTGAGATAATGAGAGAAAGAAAACAAGCATGAAAGTGGCCATCACATAGGGAAAATCAGGTTATCACAGAAGTTATTAGAGGAGACACTTGATGTGGTCTAATTTATCAAAGGTACGGGTGTGAAGAAATGATAGCTAATGGGTTTTCTACATATCAGAAGTCAGGAGCCAATTCACGCCTGTCAGGCTAACGTTTTATAGATTTAAGTCATTCTGTGCAAGATTGTTTTCCCCCACCTTAACAGGAATTTTTTAAAATTTTTTTTTAGTGGGTGTGTGGGCAAAAAACTGTAAAACTGACAGTGAACAAAGTTGACTGGAATTGGCAAATTATTTTTGTAATAAATATTGCTGCATTAAAATCACCAGTATTGTGCTGCCCTGCTGAATTTTAATTAGTTCCTAGATGCTGCTGTTTCATAGTTTTGAAAATGTCCTTTCAAATTTCAGTCCTTCAATAAAAGTATTTTTGTCTTTACTGTGGTCTTCTCAAAATTTCTTTTTCAAAATATGATGTTTAACATGAGTCATGGCTTCTTTTATGTTCCGATTAATGTATGCCACTGAAGGTTATACTTTAATGAAATGGAGCTGGTTGATTAACTGTCCATGACGTGCAGAGGTGACTGTCACTTCTCGTGGCCATCATGTCATCATGAAGCACTGGGTAAGAGCTCTTGTCAGAGGGGGTAACTTCTGAGTTTCCATGCTGGCTTCTACAGAGGTAATGGCCTCTGGGTCCTGGAGATCTTGCTGCAATATGTACACTGTATATTAGGTTTTTCTAGCAGGAAAAAAACCTAAGATACATCTATGAAATTACAGTTTATTAAATATTGATTTATATATAAAGCAATTTTCATTGTAATTATATAACAAGAATTGGAGGGGAGAATATTACCAGAGAAAGAGAAAAATGTAAGGCAATGAAGCAGATATTTTATGAAAGTCCCTACTTTTATTTATTTCTCTCTTCTTTTTTGTTGGATGACATAGAAAATACAAACATTTGTTCTGAGTTTTCAGAGAATAGATTTATGCTTTTGTTTATAATTTAATCTAATAATATAAATAATTTTTCATAAACTTGCATAATTTAAAAATATCCTCTGCAAATATGAAAACTGAGTTTTTCTCTTTATTATGTTAGGTGAATAGAATTCTCCTTTGTCCAGTCAGTTCTAGGTTTTGAGTTTGGTTGGTATTGCAAGTCACATCTTCAAACTCAGGAGCCGTGTGTATAAAGCAAGAAAACTTGAATAGTTAGTGTTGTCTTCTCTCAGTGTGGGCTGTGGTTTTTTTGGTGTTTTTTTTTTTTTCTTTTCAATTATTTTGTTTTTTAAAAAGCTATCTGATAAGAGGAGGAAACACAGTTAAAAAAAAAAAGATTATATGTAAAGTGTGGAGAAATCATAAGTGTTTACAAATAAAATGGATAATTGAGGAGAAAATTCAATAAAGCAGAGCAGTGTTCAGGAGATGCAGGAGCCTAATGTTAATATCACTTTCCTAAATTTTGTTTTGTGTATTTTAAGAATGATATTTGCCAAAGACTTGTTAAAGCAATGGTCTTGAAGACAAACTTGAAATTTATATTATTATTGTAGTCTTCTAACAGCAAATTAGAGAGACAAGGATGCCACATATCTGTGTTTTGTCTTTCTGCTTAGATTCATTTGAAACACACTCAGACAAAACCAAAAACCCCTTCTCACTTGTTTTGTAGAAGCTGCACCCTAGCTAGACTTTTAGCACGTTTAGGACTCAGGCTCATGGGGGGTTTATAGTGTTATATGTTCATGCGTATGCATTTGCCACACTTTGTTTATTTTTTAAAGTAGGTTTTGAAGCTGACTTAACTGAATAAGTTTCATGTCCCAAATGAATATTTGTACTGGTCTCAAACTGCTTATGTCAGCTTGGCTTATTTCTGTGTATTTACTGACACATGTTAAAATATACAAGTCAGTGGTAGAGCCATTAAAGTGTGTCAACATGTGAAGTTGAATTGATTTATTAAAACAGTCCAACTTTGTATGTAGACCAGACGTCAGTTTCCTTAAGAATATTCTTTGGACAACTCCCCCTGTGCCACTTGTCTCCCTCCCTACCCCTGAAATCTGTGCTACTAGTATTAGAACTGAGAGTGAAATCATGAATTCAAATATGTGCTTGTCAAGATATTTTTGTCCTAAAGATCAGTTAGTAAAATAAAAAAGTCATCCATTTCTTAACCAGCAAGTGAAATTATTTTTTTTCAGGATACATATCTGAATTCATTTTGTGCATGTTAAGAGAACCTTGTCAAAAGGACCTAGCTTGGAATAAAATGAAATATTAATTTAACTGTATTATGAAGGCTTATGTGGTAATAGTGATATTATTTCAAGAGCCGCAGCTATGCATAACTGCACTTTCAGAGTTCTTGTGGGTAAAATTGAAATTGCCATGTCTTCTGGTTTCTGCATTTTCCTGGAGTTCTGATCACATTTCTGTCTATGAAAGCCTAGAAATAATAGCATTACACTTTTCAAATTCCCACAGGCCTCTCTGCTTGCTTTCAACATGGACTGTTTTTCTTGCAAGCAGGAATTCTTTGCGCTGGCAGGATATGAGGCAAGGCCAGTAGCTACTTTTGTTCTGTTTTTGAAAGATTATTTTTTATGACTTCATTTATTTTTGTGTTTCTTACACATAGAGATGTTATGGTAGTCTTGATTTACTGGCAGGGTTAGCAGTCTTCCTGTAGCTCTTACTCCTGAGTAGTGTCAGTAAAATCATCTGAATTGTTTTGTGATCTAAGTGTATGCCTGCAGTGAGTGCTTTCGTAATGCTTCTCCCATGACAGCCCAGGTAATAAAGACTAAGTTGCAGCTTTTATGAATTACTGACATTGATTCAAGAACTAATAACAGTTCTGAAATTGAGAGATGGCATCACTGTTCTTTGAGCACGGTAAACNGCAGGCAGAAACAGAAGTGACTAATACTCGAGAGGGGGGGGGGGAGAGAAAAAGAACTTAGATTTCTTTGTCAAAAAACATGCCAGTGTATGTAACGTACGTGCAGCGTGACTAGCTGTGCTTCTCACAGAGTTCAGTCATGTGACAAACAGTTGTGACACGGGGAAAAAAGAATTTCATGGCCATTTGAATGCCTCATTTACCTTTTGCTTGCTAAAGTGTTTCATCAGATCATATTTAAAAGTTCTATAATCCTGAACAACTTCAAGAAACTGACAGATTAATGTATCTTCCCTTCCAAGGATGCATTTCTTCCACAAAAGTTACATCAGCCCAAATACAAAATAGGCAAGCCAAATAGGCAAGATCAGTATCTGATTTGACGTGGGTTCCCCCCACCCTATTTCCGAGTAAGGCTTAACAACATTGGAAAAAACAGCACATACATCGAGCCATGTCAAAGTTACTTTGGGGAGGGCTGTGCTGATCACTTGTCCTTGTGGCCCCTTTAACTTCTGCAGCAGTAAATGAAACATTAATAAGAGTGACTGCCAATAGTGAAGCATCCAGATTTCTCAAGGACCAGTGGGCACACCGATCATTTAAGCTTTTAATTAAAACATTGTTAAAGAAACCGTGGGCCAGCTGCAGGTCTGCAGCTGGATGTGCTGCACAGCCTGGGAGCCGCCACACTGCCCTGTGTCTCATTTGAGTCCATGCAGTGGGAACGGTCTGCTTGATCCAAAACTGAACCAGACCAGGCTGCAAGGCACTAAGGGAGTCCCTTAAAACAAGGCAGGGTGGGGTGGGGTGGGGGGGTAGAGATTCTTGCCTGTATGAAATAAATTAATTGGCTAAAAACAGTTCAGTGCAAGGTGCAGCGGCAGAAACAAGTGTCAAGTTTGAATATAAAAATTGTATGGCATACATGTGAGATCACACCTCAGGTAGGAGCACAAAGTGTCCTGTTTATCATCACTTATATGCTAGAGTTCCGAGTCCTCCAGTGTTTATCACTGATGTAAAATCTTTAAAAATTTAAGTACTTTAGACTGAAGCTAGTGTGTAAATGCTTTGTGGAGGTTTCTTCCTTTGTCCCAAAAAGTTAATTATCTTTGATTTTATTTGTGTAAATTTATTCTTCTGAATTCTCATTAGCTTGAATAGAATTATTCTGCATATGGAGTCTTGTAGCGTAAATAAAATTTGGGTGATTAAGAGATGACCATTGATTTGATTTCAGCGCAGTATTGTGATTAAGAAAAATTCCTTCAATTAAAACACATTGTAATAAGAACATTAGTTGACCCATGAAACATCTTATCAAGCATGGTCTAAGTGTATGGATGGTTAAATTTCACTTTTAAAGGACAGCTTACTTGGAGATTTATAAGGTTTGGAAGAGATCTTTTGTATCATTCAGTAACAATAGATCACATGTCTTCAAAGATTCCTCTAGGGCATCAACCCTGTTAACCAAATAACTCCTCAAATGAATGGGATTTATAGTATCAAGAGATAGGATGAAATTAAGGAATTGAAATTGAAATACATACTTACTCCCATTTAGGAATTATCACTAATTTATATTGAGACTTTTCTTTGAAGCTGTCTTTTCTAATGAATATATTTTTTTTTTTTACCTCAACCATCAGGGTGAAAAGTTCACTCACTTTCAGGGTTGTCGGGGGTTTTTTTAGTAGTTCTTTAGAAAATGCTATCTAAGAAGGTTCTTTTTGCATTTCGATAAAATTATTCAAGAAAAATATTCTTGGGAGACATATTTGTGTAACTAATACTTTGGGGATGAAAAAGTAATTCTTGTTTCATAGCATACTGAATTTTTAATTTTTAAATATAAACTACTTCTTCAACAGCTCTCCAATGAAGCATATTTCAGAGTTTTATTAACAAATTGTTTTGTCACCTTCCAAGTATCTCTAAAACATTGATGTGCGTCTAGCTGTAAATGAGCTAAAAATAGGAGACATTGCAGTACTCTACCTCTTTGGACAATAATCTGAGTCTATGTGGTTTACTAGTCTTTTTCTTTCTCATGCTGGCATGATACAGCTATTCTACTGGAAATGTATGTCATAACAATCATTAATAGTACCTCTAAGATTTAGAGAAATCAAATTTGCTTTTCTAACTTGAGCTTGGAGGATCTTGGGCCTTTAGCCCCTAGGTTTCCATTTCAGACGGGAGTCAGTGATGGTACTCAAACTAAGAAGTTTTACAGAAATCCTGTTGCTTGAGTGACATAAGGTCTTTGATTTGAACATTTCCTCATCGCGTTACAAAAAAAAAGTCATTATAACAAATGCTTTTCTCAGTAGACTCAGTGGAGGCCAAGGAGCACCTCGGAGTGTATTATTCTTGCAGTTGGAATTGTGGACCCTTAAGTTTAGGATTTACTTCAGTGGGCGAGTACAGGGTGTATTTGCATGGGTGCACAGTGTTTACCTGTTGCATTCTAGGTTATGGCCTACTAGTTAGAAAGATTAATTTCCTGAATTTGTTAATCATGTCAAAACCCATGATGTAACTGTGAGGCAAACACTACCCTCTGTAGGGTTAGTAGGAGCTGTGTATCCTCTAACTGTGACCATCTGAACTGTGTCTAATGAATACTAATTTTCTAGACTCTTCCTACACTAAATCAGTAAACAGCATGTGCATCCAAAGCTTTAGCCTTGAGTTGCCTGTCCTGCTCCCTTAATTTCAATAGGGAGCTAAGCAACCAGCTAAGGCTAATAGACTAACATAACTAGTTGAGTTAGGTAAACATCTTTTTATTTGAAGGACTTTAGATTGAATTAGCTTGATTTCCTGTGGCTGGAGCTTTGATTTCTAAGTATGAGGAGAGATGATGCCCTATTTCATCTTGCAGTCTGTTTTTGAAGACGACACTTGTTTTTAAATTGGTCCATAGCTAGCTAAATACTGGATTCTTGGCTCTTTATAATCCTCTTAATTTTTGACTATTTTTCCCCGAGACTGCTGTCACTGGAGTAACTAATAAATTCTTTACGGCTGATTTCAAAGTCTGTGTACTTTATACATGATAGGCCTCAGACTTCTCTGGTTTTCTTCTCTTTTTCTGTGTTGCCATCACTCAAAAAAGTAGAATTATTTACATAAATATCATAGTGAATAACTCTATCCAGATTTGCATCAACAGCAAATTGACCCAAATAATACTATCTGCATTTTGTCTCATTATAATTCTAATTTTTATATTCAGTTATATTAGAATCTTATACTCGTGTCCTTTTCAGTTTCTCTTTGAACCAAGTAAATACTATTATAGTTAATGAATGCTCATATACAGTACTTTATAATTTTACTAATGGCTGCCTGAAGCCCCTAATCGTCCTGGAATTGCCAATCTTCTTTTCTTCATGTGAGTTTTTCTTGTGAATATGTTGAACATTTTCCAAGTTCATTCCAGTTTTTCCTCTATAGGTCATAGTTAAAGTGAATACATCTTTTCAGCCTCGTTGCAGAATATATTCCACCCACGTGCCTGATTTTTGTTCGTACATTTCTTCAAATGTGATGCCTTTCTCCGCTTCTGTTCTTCAATGCTTTTACTCTCCTTGATTCCACATCATTTGCAAATATAATGATTACAGTCCTGCTTTCTTCCAGGGCTTTATAAGACCTAAATTTGCTGTTCCTCAGGGAGGTAAATTTTTTGAGTTTCTGGAACTTATGTTTATTATTATTTTTTTAATTGCTATATCTTGTTTTATGCTTCCCCTGTCAAGTAGGTTAAGGTATTTAAAAGTGTATGTGTGTGTATATAAAGATTTACTAATAAATGTGTTATGTAACTATTCATGGCCAAATCCTAGGAGTACTTTTTCACTTTCTCATATTTAATTTGGGTAATTTTAGAAATGCCATAAACTTTAAATTGCTTTTGTCTTTGTAATTCTGAGTGATGTCCCTTTTTTTGGGAAATATTTTTAAACCTTCAGGTCAATTGAAGTACAATGTTAGACTAACCAGCCATTGCACTGAAACCTAGTGCTCAGATTAATGTTGTAATTGTAGCAGTCTCAAATATTTAATAGACTTGCAGTGCAATGGAAAAAAAAAATCTTTGAGTTGTGTCTAATGTATACTTGTGTATACTTGCAATATTTTTGCAAGTGAAATGGAAATAAAAAGCATAGGGAAGTTATGCTTTCTTTTTTAAGTATTTTTAATTTTAAAGAGAATTATTAGATGAGAATGCATGTATTAGAAATGTTTCTTCAGGCTCTGAAAGTTGAACCTGTTGTTTTAGGGAAAGTTTTCAGATTTTTCTAAGATATGCTTACTTGTTTAGGATATATAACAAAATGTTCCCATAAAGCTTTGTGAAAATAAAGGTATTGTGAGGACCAAACCCAGAAACTCAGGGCACTTTACCTGGCTGAACATGTTGGCTCTGGTGATGTAGAATTTGGGAAAAAGAGTACTTTTTTTAAATTTTCATTTTATCCAGTAGACATGAGGCAAATCCATTTAGTGTATTATCAATAGGTTTAATGCTTTACAGCCAAATGCTACATCTGGTTTTGCAGTGTTCTTTCAAGAACCGGCGAAGGCACTGAGGACTCTGTGTGTGTATGTTGTATTAAAAACAATTATCAGAGGGATTGTATCTTTTAAATCAAATTAACAGATTATTCAAGGAAACGTGAAGACTCAGTCCTTGAATGGAGATCGCAAATCTAAATTTCCTAGAAATAGCAGACAAAGTATAATTGTCCACAGGCTGTGGTTATCTTTCCTTTGAGTTTTTAGACAGATCACAAAAAACATTTACATTTACATACATTGCACAGATGGCGCTTTGCAACATATGTATTTTGGGCTGATGTCAAGCTTATTGGGTACACTTTTAAACTTGTGACCCCTGGCTATTAACATGGTCTTTGTATTTTGAGCTGCAGTGATTTCCTTTTACTTTCTGAAACAATTTCTTATTGTTTCTTCTTTGTGCAATGCATGTGTGTTAAGAATTCTACCGTGTAAATTCTGGTTTTGTTCACATTACAGTAATCTATCTTATGCAAAAAAAAAACCTAAATATGAGGTGCGCTGTAGTAGCATTTTTGACTTAAAAATGATCTGTGCATCTCAAAAAATTTAAAAATTAACTGCCCAGTAATAATAAAGTGCAATTGCTCTTTCTAGCATTTGCCATGAGGAAAAATAAGAAATTAGAAATAAACATATGTGTATTTTTTTTTTTTGGCCGCAGAGCTTTTTGTCCTTCCTCTCTTCTTGAGTAACAGTTAAGAGGACTGGACTTGTTGAAAAGATACTACATTGTCATGTGTACTCTGGGACATAAGCATGTAACCAGAGAAGAGGTGATTTCAGAGATAGTTTTGGTTCAAGTTCTAGATAGAAATTCCCTAGTCATAAAAAATGAAAGAGGCTTTTGAAACTTCCATCCCAGGGTTAAATTAAAAGGACTTATACAAGAACTCTAGAACTATAGGAACATGGAAACTGGTTTATTTTTTTTCTGTTTAAGGACACCCAGCTTTAAAATTTCCATAGCCTTCTGAGGGGGGTGTAGATATCTTAATTTATAACCTCAGTTCCCGGCACTTCTAAATGACATTTAGGACATTATGTATATATAATGGCAGCATTCATGACTGCATAAGCTTTAACTTTCTGGAGTCTCAGCAATTATACAATTCTGCTAATCAAAATGAGGCATTCAGTCCCTTGAGATGCTGTGTGGACGTTTGCTGAGGTGATTGCCGACATTCCATTTTCCTCGTGTGGCAGTTAAATGGAGCTGGTTTGACTGCGTCTCAGTACACCCACTGCCATGTCCCGTCCCCTTTCTTCTGTCTGTTGACGGCAGCTTCCAAAGTACCAGTGTGTTTCACCTCAACTGCATGTTGGGCCCGGTAATAAATCACCAATGAATAGCCAGCTCTGCACTTCTGTATTTAAAGTAGTCCTGAACATTGATTAATGTGGCTCTTCAGTGGCAGAACAATGCTCAAGGCACATATGCACATGAAAAGCTCTTCTAGTGCAAGAGATAGCTTTGTCCTATGTGGTCTCCACCCTTCCCTTTAAATAATTCCCTTCCTGGGCTGGCCTGGACCTTGGCTAATTGATTACCGGAACTTCAGGCAGGCTGAGTTTGGCTTCAACCTGAGGGGGTACTGAAAGCCTTTGGAAAGTCTGGCTCTCCTCTGTTGAGATGCCAGTGGAAGGTGTCCCAGCCGTGGTCCTCACAGCCGCGAGGCCGCCTACTGCTTGGGACGCCTGGCTGTATTTAATACATAATTTAAGGACTCTTCTTTTCTCAAAATACGTAAGGAGCTGCTTTGGCAGATGACTAAATGGCTAAGACTAAATTTAGTGAGATGTTCAGTTTTGGTTTGGGGTTTTTTGCCGTTTTAGGCTTGGAAAAGGGTATGTAGAGGTAAGGAATTGGGATATGTGAGTTATATAGTTCTCTCACCTTGTCACAAGTTACTGTTCCTAACTTGCGGTTGTTTTTATACACCTGCTTCTTTGAAACAACCCCCTGTGACAAGCCTTGGAGAGTAGGGCCTTTCCTGCGCTTGGGAGGCACCTCAGTTTCTTAGCCTCAGTTAATCTTCTGAGCAGTCCTGCACAATTCAGCCAATTAATGGAGCAAAGTCAACGCAGTGCAGGATTGTTACTCTTTTTTGTTTATTTTAAAACCCTTCCGTGCTTTCTACTGCCTTACTTTTGTTTTGATATAGAATTTAAATATATGTAAAAATAGCTATAAAATGGCAGCTCCTTACTGAAGGTAAAATGGTTACTAAAAAGTCATGACTAATAAAAACAACTACTCTCTAACTTTTTAATTGGCAGTATAGTTGGGATAGAGAAACTGTTCCTCAGAATGCTGAGAATTTAATATAAAAACTTTTCACCTTTGCAGTTAGCAGCTTGAATCCTTCCTTTTGCTAGTTCACTGTGAAATAATTGTGTGATATGATAGGAGAATAAATAAAGAAAGAGTATCTTTAAAAAAACCCATATGCTAATTAGAAATGGCTGCAGTCTGAAATGTAATTTTTCTATGATCACTAAAGTGAATGCTTATTAGTACTTTAGGTGTACTTATAAAGTACTTCACGCTGTATTTGTACAGAACTCAAATTGTGTTTATTTTTGCATTCCCATCACATTTATAGGCAAAAATATTACTGTTGGAATTGATAACTATAATTATAGGTGTAAATATTGTGCGTTTTCTTACTACTTAGTGACTTGAGTCATATATTTTTATTATTGTCTGGACTACACATGAATATTTGTTTTTAATCTCTACCTCTAGAAGAATTAGCAATATGAAGATGTTTGCTTTTCACTAGAACCTGAAGTTTCGCTGGATCCCAAAGTTCTCATCATTTCAGGGATGTGCTTTTGGTCTTTAACTTTTGCTTCTTCCAGTTCTTCTAATGTTAATTTTGAATACAGAAAAATGCAGCAGCTTCCTTTCTCTGTTCATCTTGTCCTTAAATCCAGGAGTCTTCAAAGACCTTGTGTTTGAATATTCAGTACAAGAAAGAATTCTTTGTATTTCTTTGCAAAAGTTTCTTAGAGATAAGGTAGGGTTTTTTTGTCACAACAAGGCACAATAAAAATAGAGTT
This sequence comes from Sula dactylatra, assembly GCA_013389905.1. Classification (NCBI taxonomy): domain Eukaryota; kingdom Metazoa; phylum Chordata; class Aves; order Suliformes; family Sulidae; genus Sula; species Sula dactylatra. Next base: position 16,837 of record WEKW01030369.1, on the reverse strand, counting down.
TTAATATAACTTGTTACTCTAAACTCTGATTCCTTTTGCCTTCTCTAGTCTTCAGTGTTCATCTGCTCTGTTGGTGACTTTTTTTTTCCTTTTGGAAACCTCCATGTTTCATAGGACTGTCTGAATTTCCACTTGTGGGTAGTGTTCTGGGTTTTTTTTTTGCATGTGATATCTTGACTGTGTCTTTAAATCTTTTTCAAAGTAGAGAAAAAGAGAAGCTAATATCAGACATACCAATATTTGATTGAAGTGCCCATTATAAAAATTCATCTTTTGTATTAATCTGTCAAAATGTTAACATCCTGATTATGTTTTAATGTGAATTTGACATGATGGAATGTTATAATTATGAAATTTTGAGATAACCTGGTGGTTCTGTCTGAACTTGTATCTAGTTTCAAAGTGTAAGTCCTGTTTTGTACTTAGAAGTACACTGGTGGCGTTCAATGCAAGAAGTGACAACATGCTGAATCGACTTTGCTTTGGAGGTTGGAACTGCAGCTCAAATCTCCTGGCTTTTTGTGTTTTGCACTCTGTCATTTGGAATCAACGTTCCAAAGAATGTGGATGCTCTTCCAGAGAGTTGTTTTGAGTGGGCAACGATCACAAAAAGGTTCACTTAATGAAATGGTCTTTTTTTGAACGTGATAAGCTCATGGCACTTCCTAAAGTAGTACTTTGAATAGAAACTTAAGTCAGTGTCAGAAGAGACAATAGCGGTTTCCAAAAAAGGCCTATTATAATATTTCTTCACTTTCATTTACTAAGAGAAAGAAGGTGCAGACTTGGTACATCCCAAGCCTCCTCCTGTCGTTAGCATCTGAAACCTTGTTACTCCATCCTCCCATGTGTCCTCTTGAACCTAGCTCATGTTGTCTCCTTGATGTCTGACAACTGTATATGATATGAGATTCAGCTTTCTTTTGTTAAACTCTGCCAGAATAAGCCAAAGAACACTTAGCAAGACTGTGATTATATTGATGTGGACAAATACTGCAGTATAATAGGAGTGAAAATGTTTGGGGTGAGGCCCCAATATCAGCTGGTTATGGCTTTTAGAGCTTCTACTTTAAACTAGGTCTAGTCCAGATGCTTGGCCTGAATGACATTAGCTCATCTCCAGGACCCCGTCCTCTGTCTTAGCTTCATCTGAAGGGAATCCAGTTCACACACCGCAAGACTACTATGTGATGCAAACTAAAATACCATAAGTGGGGATGTTTGGGAGCAATTTCAAAAGCAGACCTGTCTAAATTGAAAAACAATGTATGCACACAGTTTGAGGCATAGCAGGGATAACGAATACTTTATTTTGTAGCTGAGTACTGTACTGCAGAAGGTGACCTAGACAAGCAAATCCATCCTTATTTTGCAAAATGAAGAAAAAGAAAGGAGTTTGAATTTTGTCCAGTCCTAGATCACTTGTTTGTTTGTTTGTTTAATGCATCCACTTTCCTAATAAACCCCTGATTTAATATCATATAAGGAATGAAATATATTACTAGGGAGATTGGTAGGAAGGTTTTCCTATCTACTTCTTCATGATATTCCTTTGCTTTCACTGTGATCTTGTTACGTAAGAAAAATAGACAATGCCTTGACAAAATCCACTTAATCTAAGGTAGGGGGGTTTTTTTGTGTGTGTTTTTTTCTTTCCTGGGTGGGCTGTAATGATGCAGGGCTCTTGTGAAACGTTCAGGGAGATACCCTTTTGCATGGATATTTCTGTACGGTGTTTATGCATTGGAGCACAAGCTTTGGCCAGTTTCACTTTGGTCAAAAATGGACTGTTGATAAAGTCTTGTGGTTTAGCCACGGTCAGCAACTAAGCACCACCCAGCTGCTCGCTCACTCCCCCCACCCCTGCGGGATGGGGGAGAGAATTGGAAGGGCCAAAGTAAGAAAACTCGTGGGTTGAGATAAGAACAGTTTAATAATTAAAATAAAACAGCAATAATAATAGTAATAATAATAATGCAAAGGAAAATAATGAGCGAGTGAGACACGAAACCTTGGAAGAAGGGAAAGAGGGGGAAAAAAAAAACCCAAAACCAAAATCAAACAAGTGCTGCAACCGCTCACCACCCACTGACCAACACCGCCAGTCCCCGAGCTGCGATCGCGCCTTCCCCCGGCCAACTCCCCCCAGTTAATATACTGGGCATGACGTCACATGATATGGAATACCCTTTGGCCAATTTGGATCAGCTCTCTTGGTTGTATCCCCTCCCCTCCCGGCACCCGGCAGAGCATGGGAAGCTGGAAAAGTCCTTGACTAGTGTAAGCACTACCCAGCAACAACTAAAACATCAGTGTGTTATCACATTATTTTCATACTAAGTCTAAAACACAGCACTATACTAGCTACAGTGAAGAAAATTAACTATCCCAGCTAAAACCATGACATAAAGGAATCCCAAGGCCGTGTCTGAAACTGGATTTTCTGTAAATTAGTACATTATATTACCTCCCTGAGCTGTACATAATTAGCTCTTTCCATTTTCATATGTTCATCAATTTGCGTTCATTGAAGGATTTAGAAAATTGGATAAGATACAAAGTTAAAGCTTAAACGGATACTTAGCAGTGAAAGCATTTAAGAAAAAAAATCATGTAGACACAGTGGCAGTTTCTGGCTGAAGCCAAAAAAAGGATAATTTTGCTCCATTGCTGATTTCTGCACCCAGCCATAAGCTTCATGCCTCTCCTAATTAACTTCATGCTGGTGAGCAGATTGAGAATGGCTCTAGTCAGCGCTAAAAATGCCTGGAAACATGCTGTTTTACAGCCGTATGCAAAGTTGCTGATTTTTTTTTTTTTAAATCACTGCCAAAAGCCACAAGACATAGATGCATATGTTTCATGCTAATCACAAAATAATAAGGTAATTGATATTCAACAATTTAAAACAACAAGCAGAGTGCATAGTCTAAATCTGGCTGGCTGGTTTTAATTAATGCTATTGCCCACTGTTTGAGTGGAACCACAAAGGAAGTGGTGGGAACTTGGTTTTGAAAGAGGGGGTCTTTTCCAAAAAGTTGATAAAGCATTTAAATAATTCTTTATGTGTGCAGGAAGGCAGCTGAAGAACTGTCTGCCTTTCTCTGTTGCTCGCAGTAAATTTGAAAAGCAAAAGCAAGGTTCTAAGAAGGTTAAACCCTGAGAAGATCTTGGAAGAGTTTTGTTTGCTTCTTTCAGATTAGCTAGTGCCTCTTAAGGAACTCCTTCAGGATTTGTCCAGATTGTCTAAGAGATGTTTTAAAATTAATTATATCTGTTCTAAGGGAATATCTGTGAAACATATTCAGTTGTTTTTGAGACTGCTATTCATCTACATCGCAAAGGAGCTGAGGGTAGAAACAGTTGTATGGTTGGTGGAAAAGTAATAAGAAATGAATATAGTTTACTAAAAGGGAACAGGAAAAAAAGGGTCCTGGCATCGACAGATTAGGCAGAATTAGTATTCAGAATCAGCTCTTGAGCTAAGGGGATTTTATGGAGGGGTTTTAGTTGTAGTAATTCTGTCAGCCCTAGTAGTCAAAATCCTAGGCTACCATGAGATGTCAGAGGTTTTATGGTGGTATTCATCCCTTCCAATCACACTGGCAGTTAAATCAGCCAATAAGTGTATAAAATTTGAATGGCACATCTTCAATTAAGTGTCATATTTCTATCAGTTATTCTATTTTAGCTTTTCAGTACTAGACAGTAACTTTTGATAAAATTTGTTTCCTTTCTCCCTTCTGGAAGACCACTAGGAATTTCTTGAATGATTCTGCTGTGAGCAGTAGACCATGCCCTTGTTAGCTTAGCTAGTTTCATTTGGTTATTTATCTGTGTTGTTTGTCTGTGGGTGTTTTCCTGGGGTTTTTGTATGTTTGTTTTTAAAGAAAGTGGGAGAGGACAGCTGTAGAACTATGACGAAGAACCTTTCTCTTGTCGTCATTGTCTGCACATCCTTCCCTACAGTAGTGATTGTTTCATAAAACCTAGAATTTTAATATATTAAATGGTTGTTGCAAAGCCCTGCGATGAATGATTTATTAACAGGCTACTTCCAGGTAAATTGATAGGATTCTTTTTCATTGGAATAACAACCATGATAACACTTCAAAGAAACTCTGTTCAGTGAGGAGCTTGAGTAATTTTCCTCTTGGAAATGCTTTGGAAAGGAAGAGTTTGTTCATTTGGTCAAATTAAGCAGTTATTATCAGGAGCAAAAGGCTTAAGGGTCAAGTATGGGCATGGAAAGTACTTTTCCTAAGTTTTTCTTGTGTTTTGACAACCTGCATGTGACAATCCAGAAAAATTCTGTCATTCCTTTTTAGTTACCCTTTCTAATTAGAATGTAATTTTTAAAGATTACATGGTGTCACAGATGACTGTGAGATAAAAATTTATGTGTCTTCTCTCACTCCCATTAGACGGAGAATGAGGTATCATTTTGCTTAGTTGAGATATTGTTCTGGAGAAACTCTGAAGAAAATTACCAACTTACTGAATTGGAAAATCTCAGCCTGTTTTTTTCCTTCTAGCACGATGAAATGGCTTTGTTGGTGCAATATACTAGTGCAAACTATTTTCTAAAGGAGATAAATAACTATGAAGAATAGATCTCTCAGTGGCTACTAATTATGTAAGTCCAGATGCAAACTCTTTCAAACCACAGTTTCTGGCTGCCAGAAGCTGAACTCTGTGTATTAGGAATATAATAATGCTATTAAATCTGTTACTTAAGAATCTGCAACTCACCATTAATGGGGACATAATACTAGGCAAAGCAGCCCTTGAGCCTAGTCCTGCAAGGAAATATTTTGTGTTTTTATGTTTTATAGGTAGAGATATTTTTGTGGTAGAGGCTAATGGAGAAACAACAAAGAAAATTATCATATGTGGCACTTTTTAAATATTCAAGAGAGTTCAAACAGGGACATGAAGAATACAGCCTGGAGTCAAACTGAAGTGGCTTTACACCATCTTTGAGCCTTTCAAACCCTCTGTCGCCTTGGGCTTCATTTTGTTACTTAGAAAGCCTGATGGGTCCACTGCATGCACCAGTTTTCCCAAGGGTACAGAATCTTAGCAACCTCCGTATAGAATTGTCAGCTACTGAAGTAAATGTAGCTTTTTTTTTTTAAAGAAGGTTTAAAACTGATATTTTAGAAACATGATTAAAAAGAGGTGGGGTACATTATTAAAAGTAAGGAGCTGATCACTTAGTAGAGGCTATCTGTAGGGAGGAGTGCTGAAATTCTCCCATGATTCTGTTGTTGCTCAGGAATTTAATTTACTCTGGCTTTTTCTATTAAATGTTTGATAAATTCAGCCTAATTATTCTCATACCAATTTGCCTTTGGGAGAAGGGAAAAGAAGGTGACAGTGTTTTGCTCTTGTGTCCTTCACTCAAATCCATGGCTATGGCAAATAACTCAGCTCTGGTGTTTCCATTCTGCAGCCGGCTTCCCATGTCTGTATCTTCTGGGCGTGATTGTAGCAGCAACAGACTGAAGCAAACCTTGCTCCCTCTTGCTGCTCCTTGCTACAAGGCTTGAGTACCAACACTTGACATTGCCATTACACCCTGCTAAGGCCACTGTGACAGTCATGAATGCGGGACTCCTAACAGTGTTGGTGCAGGAAGCAGAATCTAGCAAATTAGTTCCAGTTGTAAATAGTTAATTCATCTAGCCTGAGAGCTTTTTTTGATGCTGTATTTCTGAGAAAATAACAATATGAAGTTGTAAATATCAGGAAACCCAAACTGGCAGAGATAGTGAAGAGCAGTTCAGTGAGGATGAGTGTAAAGCCCAAAGTGTTGGCTGAAAAGCGTGCTTAGCAGAATCAGGAAAAAGAAACAATTAGGTCCCAGCTTAGCTTTGGAGTATATTTTTCTGTAGAAACTTAAGAGTTAAAAATGATGACTTGTGACAGGTTTCTGAATCATCTGCTTGTTTGAGTTAGTGGAGATTTTTTTTTTGATACAAAGTCCAGAAACTACTGGCTTTAATACTTTATTTACCAATACACATGACATTATTTTTATATCTGCACCATGGAAGATTATTAGTTGCCTTTCAGTTATGTTGCAGACAGAACTTAGATTTCCATTTTTTCCCCACATGTAGGCTTCCAGAGTGTCCTTCAGATTTTTACTCAATGATTTTAATTCATGGAAAAGCTAAAAATGCAGGTCAGGGCTGGACAAAAAAGGCAATAATACTGAGGAGGCTGGAAATTTTCTGGAACCCAAAATATTGTACAAGTTCTATATTGCACTGTTAGATATTGTACAAATACATGCTTTATGTAGGAACTGTGTAACTTGGGTGTAGAAAATCCATGCCTACATAAAGAAAATAGAAGCTGAGTATAGAACTTTCCATATTTATTTCTTTCTTTGCTGCACCCAAAGCGGACAAACTTTTTTATGTTGCCTAGCATATAGTTTAGCACTTGAATACTCCCACTGGCAGTAATGCTTTTATCAACATAAGAGGAGTGAATGTTGCTGGAGGGAAGTTCCTTCTCACATGCAGTACTTAAGATTTGAAAGATCAGTTTGCAGCTTCCTTCATACATGCGTTTGAGCATTTGCGATTAGATACGTAGAGTTTGTGGTAAGTTCTTGGTATTTCTTTCCTGTGTTGCTGACTCTGGCTGTCCAACTAAAATCATATTTAAAATTATTAAGTTGTAATAGGTTTTAAAAAAATTGTATTGCTGTGCTGGCTTTTTCAAGTAGCTGTTAGAATTTTGTTGTGGTGTAGATGAGCAAGGTATCCTAACATATGTAATATGGTAGGCAAAAGATAGAGAGAGAAGCAGTGTAGCAATTGCCTGGTTTGTAGCAGTTCTTTGACTCACCAGGAAGGTAAAGAGAAAAAAATCAGTTTAGTACTACCTTGGCTCTGTAGCATTGAGTTAGCTTTCAGAACAGCAAGGAAACCTTTACTGTCCTCTGTTCTTCTAGGTGAGGTATTGAAAATGGAAGCAAAGTTGATCTGCCTTTGTTATTTTAGATTTCATTTTATGATCATAGAAATTTAAACCAAAATCAACCATGCAGAAGTTGAATTTCCAAGAACAGCAGTCTTGAAAGAATTTCTGCTGAAAAATAATTGTTGTATTGCTAGTTTAGAGCTTTCAAGAAAGCTTCCATAGCTTGCACTTTATTTGATTTTTATTACCCTCACTGGCTAGCTTTGTGTCCTTGACTTTAAATGTATATATACACTGTTACTAACAATTTTCTCTGTGTAAACATTTGAAGAACAAACAGCAGTATCTTGTAAAGGGTAAGTGGATTTTCTGAGGTGAATACCCTATAGGTAATGCGGAGTTGAAAGTGCATTCCCACAGACCTCTGGCTTTTCCAAGGCTATCTCCAGTACTCAGTTGTCCTTAGCCTTGCTCAGAATTGTGCCATCAGTACTTTCTTCAAACTATTGCAGAAGCAAATAAAGCTTGTTGCTACTGGGATTAATTTACTGAAGCCTGAAGCAGCAAATCTCTTCTGGCAACCATTCATAAGCTGAGTAGGCAGCACCCTCACATCTGTTGACCATGTGAGTTCATTGCGGAAGCTGGTATCTGAGAAGACCCTACAGTGTCTAGGATGGGAGATGGAATATACGTCACTAACAAGTGAGAGCTCTGAATTTGAACACTTTGAGTCAACTACTCACATTGTGGAACATGGATATGGTATTTGTCATCTTCTGTTTCTCCAATATTTATGTAGCTCAGCTGGAAGACCAAAGATCATTATGCTGGGAGAAGCCTGTCCATTCTGGATTGGCCAATTAATGAATATTTACTTCATTAAAGTCATAGCTTTTAGTTTCTGTGAAGTTACTGAAATTCTAATCAAAACTAATCTTTTTGGGAAAGTTAACAGAGCCGTGATTTTTCAGAACTACTTTAAAGTCTAGCTCAAGTAATTAAATAAATTATGTTTGGGGATTTGCTTTTGTTTTGGATAGCCAGCTGTATCTTACCAAATCACTTTAAAACATTATTCATTGTAATCAACCTTCGGTCCTCCACAGCAGTGCTAGACTAAACAAGGGATAACACTGAAAATCCAAATTAGGTTCAGTGACATAATAATTTTGGATACCTCAACATTTACTGACTTCAGTCATTTCTTTCTCTAGCCAAATTACTGCAAAACAATGATCATCATTATTAATAAAGAGTGCTTTGAAAAGGTATTTATGCTTTACCTGGGCACCACAACGATCTGGTCTTGGGAATGCTCCTGCAAGGTCCTGGAGACCTGACGTCCCCTTTCCGCTCAGTTATCTTGTTCATCTTTGGTGTATCACTTTGACTTCTTTTATGGCGTTATCTAAACTATAAGTTTGGGATAACAAGAGGCATTTAATATTTCCGTAGTCTGGAATTATAGAGTATACCTGTGGTGTATATATGTATACACCAAATACCACAGCTATATATACGCCTGTGGTATACATAGACTATACCACAAAGGTATACTGACTTAGCTTCAAACTAGAAAATGTTTTCAGAATACAGATTTTTAAGTCGGTGATAGACAACATATACACAGTTGCGAAGCAGGCTAGTTGCATAATTGCTATTCGTGACCAGTCTCACATTTTGATTTTTCTTCAAAGTGAACTATCAACAGCTACTACAGAAATGGTAATAAAATAAAATACAAAAATAAATCTATTAAACATGTTAAACAAATAGAACCCATCTGTTTGTGAGCATTTGGTGAGCCAAAAAAAAAAAAAAAAAGTTTTTAATACATATTTCTGAGTTCGTTGCTTAGCTCTACAAATTTCCATCAAATTGTTGAATATGATATCAGCTGTTGAAACTTGTCAGAATTTGTGTTCAAAATACAAAGATCTGATTTTCCTTTAAGGGTTTTGGTGGTCGGTTGTTACTAGCATTCATAAATTATCCCGTGATTAAGAAAAATGACATGGCAAACAAACAGTTTTAAAGTGATGGTGAAGCATGTCAGTTAGTGACTCTGTTTTAATAGAAGATTGTTTTGTATATTTATCACGTCTCTTTCTAAAATTAGGTAGTTCCAAATGGATCTTTGGTTTTCTGTGTAGTCAGACTCTTTTTATATATTCAGTATAGCCTTTACTTATGTTTATACGTCATTTATTTTGTTTAAGAACTACTTATGTGCTTTTATCATTTAGTTTTCTATTGTTGGTGCCAAATCCTGAAAAATTGGTCCCTGTAGTATGCTGCAGCCATTAAATACCAGTCGGTTGCATAATACCATTTGAACTTATTAAAATGTGATTCATCTGGTGCCAAGTTTATTAACAAGCCTTGTGCTGGGCCAGGCATTATACATCAAGGGAAAAAAATGCAAACTCCCGTGGGTAGAGTTGGACAACTAAATTCTGTCAGGGTAGTTAACTCCTGTCTACAGTGGATCCAGGAGGGTGCTGCTGTCCCTTTTCTCTTTTTCTTCACCACATTTTTTTTTTTAAGTGGCCAAGGGAGCAGGCGCTTGAACATGTGAGCAAGCAGAACTTCTGTGGTCCTAATCCCCTAATTAGTCTATCTTGCACAGATGGTATTTAGATTCCTTTTTGTGTGTGAAGAAAGCATGTGGTAACAATATTCATGAATTTTTATAAGATCAAACATGCTACATAGGTTTTGCTTGCATATTTCTTAAACTTGTATTTGGGCCAGACCTCTGGGTGGAAACAAATGTGAGATTGAATCTAAATACACAATGAAATTCTTACCAAATCACTTTGCAGCATGCAATAAATAAGTAAATGCAATGCACCACACTAGAGGTATTTGTGACAACGCAACAAGCTTTTTCATTATCTTGGTTGTTGACCCCAAAAAGTAAAATTTACATTATTGCACTCGTTCCAATGTTATATCCAATAGTATATTATAAAGGAGCTATGCTTTACTTTTGAATAATAAATGCTGACAAAGACACTGAATTTTCAAGTTTAAAATATGTAGTAGGTTAATTTTCTATGGAATAATTTAAGCATTTTGGACAAAAGTATTATATAATGTAGATGTCAGAGGGAGATGCATTATTGTAAAGCACTTGTACTGGGAAGTCATTTGCAGACAATTTTTTTTAATCTATCACATAAATATCCCCAATATTACATGGGAGAAAAATTGCATACTTGCTTTAAAAATGATGACAGTGTTTTGCATTTTCTTTTGCATCACCCATGGAACCAACAAATAACACATAAATGAGCTATCATAAAAGCCGAGACTTGCTGTGTTTAAATCCTATATTGAACTTGCCAATTACAGTGACAGTTTTTCATTCTGTCTGGCATTTATATGGTGCAATTGGAATCAAATTGCAGCTTTTAAATTGTCCAAGGTGGGCTTTCAGTAAATGAAATGTGATTTTTCCATGTTGTTTTGATAAAACACTGATCTACCGTGTTTTCTTACTGAATATATTTGAAGTGTTGAAGAGATTCTCACAAGAACTTCAAAGGAACAAATGTAAGGGAAAAATAAAAAAAAGACATGCAAGTAACATCCAGAGTGCAAAACCAGAAGATAAGGAGAAGTAAAGTCAAGAAATAATTATTATAACAAAGTGTTGTGAATCCAGTGCTAACAGAATTTGAGAGAATGATATAAGTTCTAGTACTTTTTTACCACTAGAGAGTGATGATTCTAGATGAAGATAGGGGTAATGATGCAGGTGGAGAAAAAGTAACAGGATCAGATTTCCTGTTCTAGGTAAGAAAGATGAGACTTGTCTCACATAACAGTGAGGCCAAAACATCAGTCAGTGCAGGGGACAAGAAAAAGGCATGAGGACACCAGTCTATCCCTATCCACCGCCCCTCCCTCCCCCCCCAAAAAAAAAAAAAGTTTAGATACTGTGATAAGAATAGCAGAACGTTGAAGGCTGGGAAGGGACCTCAGAAGACTGTGTAATACAATGATGTTCTAAACTTTTTAATCTCTGAATAGAACTGAAATAACAGCAATGAGAAAATGCTACCTGCATCATCTCAGTGCCTGAGAACTAATGGATGAATTAGCATATATTAAAATAAATACATTGCTACTTAAATGGCCAGATTCACGGATAGTTTGTGGGTGCCTTTAAATTCTTTACAATTGTTAAAATATATCATAGAATCATTTTTGTTGGAAAAGTCCCTTAAGATCGAGTCCAACTGTAAATTTAATACTGCCAAGTCCACCACTAAACCATGTCCCTAAGCACCACATCTACATGCCTTTTAAATACCTCCAGGGTTGCTGACTCAACCACTTCCCTGGGCAGCCTATTCCAGTGCTTGACAACGCCTCTGGGGAAGAAATTTTTCCTAATATCCAATCTAAACTTCCCTTGGCACAGCTCGAGACCATTTCCTCTTGTCCTATTGTTTGTTACATGGGAGAAGAGACCAGCACCCACCTCACCACAACCTCCTTTCAAGTGGTTGTAGAGGGAGATAAGGTCTCCCCTCAGCCTCCTCTTCTCCAGGCTAAAAGTACCCCTCAGCTGCTCCTCATAAGATTTGTGCTGTTGACCCTTCACCACCTTTGTTGCCCTTCTCTGGACACACTCCAGCACCTCAATGTCCTTCTTGTACTGAGGGGCCCAAAACTGAACACAGTATTCGAGGTACGGCCTCACCAGTGCCAAGTACAGAGGCACGATCACTTCCTTACTCCTGGTGGCCACGCTTTCTGATACAAGCCAGGATGCCATTGGCCTTCTTGGCCACCTGGGCACACTGCTGGCTCATGTTCAGCCGGCTGTTGACCAGTGTCCCCAAGTCCTTTTCCACCAGGCAGCTTTCCAGCCACTCTTCCCCAAGCCTGTAGTGTCGCATGGGGTTGTTGTGACCCAAGTGCAAGACCCGGCACTTGGCCTTGTTGAACCCCATTCAGTTGGCCTTGGCCCATTGATCCAGCTTGTCCAGATCCCTCTGCAGACCCTTCCTACCCTCAGGCAGATCAACACTCCCGCCCAATTTGGTGTCATCTGCAAAATTACTGAGGGTGCACTCGATCCCCTTGTCCAGATCACTGATAAGGGTATTAAACATTTTAGTGTAAAGGGGTGTGTGGCTAAGAAATAGGGTTCTATATTTGAAGGTTTCTATGGACAAAAGGAACTCGGCGATTCTTTCTGTGCCCTCATGAAGAGACAGGCTCTCCATGTGTTACTAGAAATAGGTAGCTCATGGTTTCCATCTGAAAGATGATAAGTTGCATGTAATGAAGTTCATATTTCAAGTCTTCATATGTGTGCTGTCCCACATTTGAGAATATTGGATTTTGTCTGCAAGTTACTGGCTCTCCAGTAGGAGAAGGAAAAGGCTAACATCTGTTTTGTGTTGAGAACTATCAATTCTTTTAAGAAGTGACTCTATACTCTCATTACGTGAAGTTTATTAAGACATTTTGTATTTATTTCTTTAGCACCATAGCTCTAAAAAGAAAGTATAGGGAGTTGAAAGAAGCTATTTTTGTTAAACATGTAAACTATGTCGTTCCATATATTTTTCTAAATGCCTGAGAAAATGTTGGAGGCTTATGTGCCTCTGAAGCAGAGGTGTGGAATACCTTGTTTAACATGGATATTAAACACATGGTTATTGTGACTACTTTGTATTGTAAACAAAGCTGTAATTGTCATTTGATAACTGTTGGTATCGCCTGGCTTTTGTTAGGTTGCTGCACACTACCACAGTTTTTCTCTTGTACTGTAGGCAACAAGCCTTGCACAAAACTTGTCCATCAAATTATCTTGTCTCCCGAGGAAATGAGAATGGACAGTGTTTGAAAGATACACACGTTCATTGTGAGTGTATATATCAGTGCCGTATTTTTCAGCTAGATGAAGGGTGAGCCTGAGAGAAAGTGCCAACAGGAGACATTCTCCACTATTCTTTAGGAAGAAACGCAAAGCAGATCCCTTGAATCAGCCTCCAGTATCAATCCTGGTAAATGTCTGTCTAATCCATTTTTAAAGATCTGCTATGTTGGAGACTCCACTATTTCCTGAGTTTAATCCATTCTACTGTTTCATTATCTCATTCCCTAACATCTAACCCGAATTATCCTTGCTGTAATTTAAATGCATTACTCCTTGTCCAGTCCACTAGGGACACCAAGAATTGTTCTCTTTCTCTTTGCAGCAACCTGTGCACATTTGAAAACTGTTATCATGGCCCCATATCACTTTTCTCCCAGCTAAAGATGTGGATTTCGAGACATTAATATGATTTGCGTAAATCTTAGTTTCAGGTGTCTTGTGCAGTGATTACGATAGCAAAAGCAAGAACACATTTTCACATAACTAAAGCAAGCAAGCTTTTGACAGAACAACTCTGACTTCTCATTGTGATCGTCTGGCAGGATGTGAGGAACAATGAACTTCTGGTGGGGTAAAAATGGCAGCAGAGCCTTTGCTGTGTGCCCTGCCCATTAGTCAAGCTTTGTTACTCTCTCAGTTCTCCACATCGAGAAAACAGTGATTATCTCAGGGTGCCCTTTCAGGGTACATGTTGCATATAGAGCATGCCCACAGTGGTAGAGCTACTGTATTTGTGCCATGGCAGGGCCATGCTGGAGTGGGAGACAGGACATGTCCCATGCTCTGTTCCTTCCAGCTGCCAAGAGGAGAAGTGAAAGAATTAAAAGATGAGTTAGATTTCACATGGAGTTACAAAGAGAGATTTTGGGCAGTATGTATTAAAACACAGATGCAAATGTTCTCCTTAGGCTGATACTGAATGACAATGCCTGCTGTTATCGAGTACCACTCCAGCAGGTATGTAATGTAGCACACTTTTTCACAGTAGGACCATTCAATATCCCTCCAGAATATTCTTCCTGTGTAATATACCAGTACTAAAAATATTCCAGGGGAAACTATTTTGTTGGTATAGTGAGTTGATGAATGGAGCCGCTAAGATTTTTCTTAACTCACTTCCAGGAGATGGACAAGTGTTTTCAAACAGTGTAAGTGACAAAGCAGCAAAATCTGTGCCACAGGAAGAACCATGGGACTGTGCCACAGTTGTAGAATCATTGAGGGAACAAATGATTGCTTTGTATGCTAGGCACATTGCACAAAGGTGAATTAATTCATTTGGGATATAGTCACACTGGCAAGAGGAAGATATCTTCACTGTGCTAGAGATCAGATTTTGCTGATTCAGAAGCTTTGTTGGCAACCCTTCCGCTATTTAGGTGTCTCATTTTTAATCTAAATAATGAACTATTTGAGATGGATGTAAGCATGAAAGGAACCTTGCAACTGATGAACTTTTTGAGCAATTGTTTAGTGATCCCAGTGGTATTGAAATGTTTATACAGTAGCCTGGGAAAAGAAAGACCTGGTGCAGGTGTACTACTGCAGACAGAGCTTTAGTCAATGGACAAAGGAATATGGACAATCCAGAAATAAGGTCTAACAGTTCAGCTAGCCCATCTATGTCTCTTTTGGCAGAAGAGAGACAGCAAAATCTGATATCTCCAGAGGGAGATAACAGTGCAAATGAAACAATAAATCCTTCTGAAGCTCACAGTTACCTCAGTTTTCTTGGAAAGGCGAATAAAATAAATCAGACATGTAAGAATAACACTCTTTGTCAGGCTGTTTCTCCTTTGTAAAGGAATGAGAACATTTGAATTGAAGAAAATGAGAAGAGGGAAGATATTTTTAATTGAGTCTGCTACTTTAATGCAGTAGTTTTATGAGTAACTTAATGTTTAAAGAATTTCTGAAGACAAAGTGGGAAAAGGACCATGACTAAATACTTTCCCTTAGTTCTCTATCCTTTTTCCTCCAATACTGAAAGACATTGCAGAAAAATTGAAAGGTGAAAGTAAAATTAGATGGCTAAATTATAAAATCATCTGCACAAAAAGGAAACCGTATTGGCTTTTGCTCAGTATTGTGTAAACTAGCCAGAAGAGAAAAGTATTTTCAGTCCTATGCAATAGCAAGGAAAGCTACGAAGAAGATGGTTTTAAAAAGCACAGTATGAAAAGTGTACTACAGTATCAGCAGAAATGTCCCTTGGTTTCTGGTGGAAAAACTTCAAAACTGACTTCAAATGTGAAAAGAAAGAGTTATCCTGCACACAAATTTTGTAATTCTTTCAGTACTCTTGACATTGAAAATGTTTGAATTGCAACAGCAGAAGTTGGGACGTAATTCAAGAAGTGGAAAGGCCAAGTTTGAAACCACTAAGAAAGTCAGAATTTTATGGAAAGTACCACGTCTTGGGATTGTTTTTTGTAGAGAGGTGATGTTACATACAAATCTTCCTCTGCTCTACAGCAGCAATAGCATGAAAAATGTGAGTTTTATCTTCTTGAGAGTGAAGCAAACCCCCAAAGACCAGTCTATCTTTAAATTAGTCTGTGGTTTATGGTAACGATCCATTATTATGAATTTACGTCTTTGTAAGCTACTGGCTAGGATCTCCCTTACAAACAGAGAATACGAGGTGCCTGCTTTAGTGGTGGGGTTTAAGATTGTTTTCCTCAGTATTTCTGTTACCTAATGACAGGGAACTTTCTGCTGAACATGCTGACTTTAAAGTTGTTTTTTTTCATTCAGCATGATGGCTTTTCAGCATCCTACTCAGAATATGTTTTTACCCTTTTCGTAGTGTCTGATGAAAACTGCTGCATTTTGGTGTTAGGGAAAAGAGGTGAACCCAGCATTGCAAATGTCTGACTCCCCATAACCCTTGTCTTCGAGATTTTGTTTCAGTAATGAATATAGTAGTGGGACTATCAAGTAGTATTAAGAGAATTGGGAGGGAAAGTGGATGTGTAAGGTCATATGTTTTCTGTTTTGGAAATTATTTGGGGGGGGTTAATTTGACAGGTGAGCGTTTGATCATACTTTACTCCCTCACCCTTTTAATGATAGTCTATTTTAAGGAAAAGACATGTTAGCCTGTCATTAAATGACTTTTTTTTCTTGATTTTAACTTTAAAACATTGTCACCTTTGGTCTTGTGTGATAGCATGAGTCTACAGATATTATTGCTGTTAGGACTTCACCCAGCAAAGAGGATAAAATAATTTTAAATTCAGTATTGGCTGAAGCTCGTAGCCCTGTACTAGAATGATGAAAGAAAGTCCTGCATTTAAGGTGAATAACAGAACTGTCAAATATAAGCAATGAACTTATGAAGCATAAGTGACTGAAAACGAGAGGGTTTATGAGGGTATCAGATCATCTGGTGAGATCTAGCTTTAAAATGTTATTGTTAAGTAAATAAGGAAGCATTTTGTGCCACTGTAGAAAGACTAGGTGAGACCTCATCTGAAATACTATATACAACTTTTATCTCGCATGTTCCAGAGACATGAATTGTGACTAAATGTGATGCTAAGGAGAACTATAAGAATGACTGGAAGAATGATGAATCTGTGTTGTAAGAGCTGTCTTGTAAGAGCAGCTTTACGTGCCTTAGTGAAATTGAGAGCTAAAAAATCTGTACTGTGTGAATGGCGTAGAAGAGGAAGGTATTTTCTTACTGTTAGAAGATAAGATTTTACCCAAGAACAATAGAAGATTATCTTAAATAAAACCTGACTAGAAATTTAAAAAGGGGGTTTAATTTTAAGAGTTGTGAGGTTTTGAAGCAGCCTTTTGGTTAGAGTTCTGGGGCAGAACTAACCTTCTAAGACAGATCTCAAATATATTAGAAAGTTTATATACTTTGTGTTGGAACTAAGGACTAGACTCATTAATTCAGAACATCTGTACTTATCTTTTGTTGCTATGAAGCACATGACTGTAAGGCTACATCTTTGAATAAATTTTAACAAGGAACATATT
>WEKW01030368.1:2003-20742 GCA_013389905.1 Sula dactylatra | reverse complement strand
TGGCCAGCTTCAACTCTAATTGAGCTTTGGCCACAGAAATTTCCTCCCTGCAGTGGTGAACAACATCCCTATAGTCCTCCCATGTCACCTGACCTTGCTTCCACTGGCCATATACTTCCTTTTTTCTCCTTATTTCCAGAAGAATATCCCTGGTCAGCCAAGCCAGCCTTTTGCCTCACCTGCTTGACTTCCTACGCTTTGGAATTGCCTGCTCCTGTGCTTTTAGGAGGTGGTACTTAAAAAGTGACCAGCACTGATGGACCCCAGCATCTTCAAAAGCTTAGATTTAGATACCTTTATCTTTTATTGAAATGTCACAGATAGTTAAATTCACTGCAAGCCATCCTGTTCTGATTTTTGAATTCTGAGATTTACAGTCTCACAGTATTTTTGCTTTACCTCCACAATAGCAAATTTCAGTCAAACAAGTTCTGATGGCCAGAAGTCCTGTTCCTCTCACTTCTCAGCACAGTCTGCTCATCCGTATGCAGCTGTTACCAAGTGATTCACTTCACATTCATACCTTGGCATTTCTTAGTCATGCAGCCATTGTGCTTTGTTACCTTTGAACAGAGATTCTGGGCAGAAATCCTGAAGTTCACCTGGCACATTGATGATTGTCGTGGAAGTTTTAATCTGCATTGTAAGAGTAAAGATGGCTTTCTTAGAGATCATATTATCCCTGTCTTCTATCACATCTCCCACTCATTTTTTCAATGGCTCAAATAAATGCTCTTTCAGCCTCTTCCATTTGCAGCTCCTTCAAGTAGTGGCAAGCTGTACATAGTGCAAGCATACCTGGCAGCAGGTGGCCATCGGGTAGACAGCAAACCGGGACATTAAAATTTGCTCTTTGCAAGGAGAGCAGGGAACTTGGCATATGTAATCAACACCCACAGTTCATTAAATGCCTCTCAGTTGTCACAGGTGATGTCGCCTGTCAAGTGGTAGCAACCCACTCCAGTCAATTTTGATAATATTATTTCCCTATCAAAAATTTGGTTATCACAGATATAATGAAATGTTGACAGTAGGCGGTTTTAGATGTTTTCAGTGTTCAGGTACTGGATGATACCACTCATGAGAGGCAGCTGCTTTCACCATAGCTTTTGCTAGATAGCTACCTTCACCCTGCATCCGCAGCATTATTGGCTGTCAGGAAATGCTCCTTTAGGCTGTCTTGCTTGCTCTGTTTTATCTGGATAGGTAAGAATGCACATTTGAAGAAATGTGTATGGACTTTAGTGAGATTTAGAGTTTATAAGTCTGGGAACACTGAAGAAAACTAATTCAAATTAATTAAAGGTGTGAATTTAAAGTTGTGATTACTTCAACTGCATTATGTGCACATTCTCATTCAAAATTAAAGTGGCACTAATTTGATTTAACTACATTTACTTCCAAAGTAAATTAATACATTCTAAATGAGAGTTGGCTACACAGAAATTTAATGTGGTTTAGCCAATCCATTCTAAAAGTTAATTCAGATTGATTTTTCTGCATGTTCTAGACAAAACCATCAGCTCTTAAATCAGCTCTGAAATGGAATGTGAAATCCTATTTCATTTAGGTGTGTAGTCTAAAATGTTACTCACTAGCTCTTCTAAGAATTATTCTGCATGTCTGCAGCTTATGCATTATACCTAGAGATATTTTTTAAGAATGAAAATAATATTGTCATTTGAAGAGTTTCTACATTACAATACCTTTGTAATAGATGATTCCTACAGGAATGCCACTGAACCTCTCTAGACCTCAGATCGGTAACTATTGTTTTTAAAATATATGTTTTCATGCCAGGCTTTGAGAACTGTTGTAAGTCTTCAGAAGTAAGACACATTAACAAATTATTATTATATCATGAACCAGTGCAGAACAGAACTCAGGACCATAAAGACTATGTATGCAAAAGAAGGCATACCAGGCTGACTTAGAGAAATTATTCTAAAGTTATTACAGCATACATACACACAAATCCAAGCCTTCTATACATTAAAAAATAATGGCTATGGACTATAATGTGTAACACCAAAGATCCACATCAACTGCTGGGACACTGTCAGAATGTCACACACTTATTTACTGGCTTTTGTAACAGCAGAATGAAATGTAGCAAGAAAGATGACTGCAGATGATTCTTGGTAACAACTGCCCCTACTAATACAGAGGTAGTTAATTGTATTTTCTTACAGCATGGTATCATGTAGCATGTTTCGCCTAGTTATTAAATTTAGAGCAGTAGAGGAACTACTTTTTTTTTACAAAGCTGAAGCATGCTTTATTGTTCCAGAAAGAGCCGTTAGTATACCATTAGTTCACTGTTAGCTCAAACAACCCCATTCGTTGACTGATTGATAGATGGACAGAAGAACAATATTTATTATATGCATAACCTGTAAAGATAAGTTAGAGGAAGACTTATGAAGTGCCTCAATGAGTTAGTATAACAAATTTTACCAGCAGTCAATAAAGATTTGTGCTCCTAACCTTCTTGGTGATTTTGATGAGAAAGTAAAGATATGCCTGCCCAGGAAAGTGCAGTTGTACCACCTCCTAGTATACTGTTTCTAATTTAATTAAGGGTCCCTGGAGAATTTCTTTTCTGATAGCACACAGTAAGACTGAGCTGCTGCAATGACTGTTATTGTTATCAGTGCTTGCCCTATGAGGTTGGTGTGGATAAACTATCACATGTTACAGTCATACCTTCATTTTGTTGAAGAGGACAAAGCCTCTTTGAATAATAGATCACTATCTAAATTAGGTAAAAAAGTGTGGGGGCTGTGAAAGTTAGTGGTAGAAAGAACTTTAGGATTTTTAGTTTGAGTTATGAAATGTTGGATAGATTGTTCTTCTGGTGTTTAGCTCATATGAATACTTGATTTTACTTGCGACTGGAATAATTTAAATACCTAGATTCAGTTTACAGGTATGAATTTTTTCATGCTTAATACTTTCACAGTTTTAACATCTGATCTTAAGATCTTATCTTTTTCTTTCGGATCAGTTGGTATTTCAAAGATCTAAAGGTACTTAATCTTCCAAAATCAAATATATAAATGACCAGCAAAGTGCCACATGTTTAGAGCTAAAGCAATCTAAATCTTATCTTTCAGCACAGGCGTGTCTACAAGCGGTACAAAAATTTAAGCTCTCAGTGTGTGCACAAGCTGCATTCAGAAATCAAAAGCTAGTTCTTGTGGTTTCAGCACTGCATTTTCACACTTATTTGTGGCTGTTTATGGAAGGGATGTTCAGTATTTAAGGAACTTTCTACCATCCCTTCTAAAGCGTCATGGGAATAGGAAAAATGAAACTATGTATGAAAGAGAACGTGCAGATGATAAACCTGTTATTCACATTCATCTCATATTTTGTGTTCTGTCCCAAAGCACCTCATGGTATATACACCTTCTCCAGAATTCGTTCTTATGTTGATAAGGTAAGGATAATTTGATACACAATAAAACACAGTGAATGCAAGAAAAAGCTTTAAGTAACTAAGGAGTAAAGTGATTCAATTTTCTCTTTGGTAAAGGCTATTTAATATTCCTCCCTGAACATATGAAGATTTCTCTGGGACCACTGAATAGTAATAAGTAGGGCACATTCACTGAAATGTCTAAGCAGCACTACAAACTCCATGGCAAAGGAGGATTATTTAAAGTACTGCTGGTTAATTGATCTGCTAAGGGTACGGCCATATGAGCAGTCAGCATGGTCTGGTACAAATACATTTGCAAGCCTTATATCTAACATATACGGTATGTGTGCAAGCTGTAGTAAAGTTGCAATAAAGCTGTACAAAAAGAGGTTAAAATTAGAGCTCCATTTGTGAAACCAAGGCTGCAGTTCTGACTGTGAGAGTGCAAAGAAGTTGGGGCTGGCAGACCTCCTGCGGGCTGCAGTCCCTCACACAGGGAGCTGGCAGCTCAGCAATGGCAAAAAGGGCTCCCTGAGCTCTCCCTGAACAGTCTCTTACTGTCTTTGTGTTTAGATCCTCCTTCAGCAGTTTAAACCACTGCCAAATATAGTGATTTATCAGATTAGCATATATCATGGGACTCAGCTCAAACTTGCATTGCAGCTGCACAGCTAGTGCTGTCCCCAGGGGACAGGAATGAACAGTACCACTACTGCAGTGATGGCATGGAGTAAAACTATCTTATGTGACGTGAACTCTAACTGCAGAGTAAGTCATTAGCAATGACAAAATTAAGAATGAGGAACCCATTCCCATTAGTATCAGTGGAAAAAATGTATAGATACTGAACTTTGAACTTGTAGATTTTGCTGCTTGACCTATTATAACAAAGGAAATGAAGATGCATTAATTCCTCCTATCTCTGACATCTAGGAATAAAAATTAGATCTAATTACCATTCTTCTTCAAAGAGAATTAATCAGTGGGATAAAGCCTGTTTACATCCAGTCATATTGCAGGCAATCTCTTGCTCCTTTTGTGGTATCTAAAACACTGAACTCAACAATTTCCTACCTGAGTGGGTTTTGCAATTTTTGAATCATAAATGGATTTAGGGGAACTCCATGAAACAAGCAATTCTTTTAAGGTCACTGCTTCCTTAGTCATCTGGGAGGCATGCATATACATTGTACTACCAAGAGGCACTCTTTAATAGCAGCTGTAGGTGCTCTGCCTTGTAGCTCCCTGGCTCTTGGCCCCATGTGGAGTCTGGCCCTTCCTGGCAGGCTCTCACCACATTTCTCTGCTGCTGCTGCAGCTGGTCTCAGCTCCTGGCCCGCTGACAGAAAAAGATTGGGGATCTCCTCCTCTAAACTTCAAAAGCATGTTTTACTTTGTAGCTCCCAGGGCACACAGCAAATAACTTCTGATGTGTCCACTTGCTCCTCAGCATGCTCTTTCCTCCTTACCCTCCTTCCTCTATGTCATGTGTGTACATCCCAAGTTCTTCTCCAGTATAGCCAAAATTTTCAAAAAGGTTCAAGAGAATATTTCTAGATTTATCCCTATCTAGAAATATTTCTAGACAACACCCAGCTTCCCTAAGAACCTTTTACTGAGAGGTGTCTCTCCAGGCAGATACCTTACTCTGTGTCAGAGGGTTTCATTCCTATACTAAACAACAGAAATGCAAGCATAGCATGGTAAGTTCTATTCCTCTAGTAGAAATCACAGCACCTGTGAAAGTTTTGATTATTCTTTTCCTGTTTTTCAGGATGGAAGGAGTCATTACCATAATGTAGTACAGAGTCCTTCTGATAGCAGGTTCTGTAACAACCAGGTATCTTCTATCATCTGAGTAATGGCAGATCTTCCACAAAGGTATCTTATAGTACTTCGGGTGCCCAGTCATAGGTAACAAGTCACAGATCTTTTGGCACTGGATGAGTACATACAGCACAGAAGGACTTCCACTACCCTTAGACATTTATAGTTTAAGACAAGAAACAATAGGTAGTTTAAACAAATGGAAAACACTAATGAAATGCTACAATAAACCTGGTAGGCATGAAACATTAAAACAGAAATCGAAACATTAAAAACCTGTTTTTCTGAAGGTCTTTGTGACATCAAAAAACCTCCTGATGGTGTCAAGGTGCTAGTGTTGCACTATAAATAATTCTTGGCTAAAGAAATGGTAAAGATTAAGCTGAGAATGAACAGACTTTATTAAACCTGAGGCTTTGTTTAAGGTACTGTAGCTGCACTGTCCAGGTTCCCCTCTGTTAGGAAATTTGATTAGTTCTCTACATCCCTTCAATCATTCACACACAGACACAAATTCTTACACACTGAGAGCCAAAACTTCCCTGTATTGATTTTTAGTATGACTGAAAACTCATTCAATGTATCTATGCAAACAAGCATCATTAGGAAATCAGAATTAAGTAATAGTCCCTAACAGTTGAGTTTAACATATACACAGATTTTTTTTAATATGATAGCTACACAGATGAAAATAGAATTTCATCTGTACATTGAAAGAGATTACCGGAGTTTTAAAGATGTTCTTATGCCAGATGTACATTTTCTGACTTCTTAGGCTTCAGTGTTAAAGCTGGTAAGAAAGAACACTGAAGTGTCTTCTCTACAGTAGCAGCAGAAATAAAACAATTTAATTTTTTTCTTCTCAAAAGTGCATGCATTGATTTTGTTCAAATTTCCAAGAAAAACTGACTATTCATAAGAGAACAGCATATTTCACTCTAAAAGGTAAGAATTTTATATTGTTACAGGGGAAAATACCCCTTCAATTAAAGGCTGCTAGGAAGTTTATTTGTCTTAGAAGAATTCCTGCTCCAAGATGTCTGCAGAGAGGGGAATACATATTTGCATCTGTTATAGGCGGCACAGGCTTGGAAGGTTACCTACATCGTTTCAAGGACTAGACAGTCAGGTCTAAATCCTTGACTGTGGCTGAAGAACATACCCACTTGTACAAAGGAGCTGGTCGTCTCTTTAAGGTGGTGTCTACACTTTCACATTTTGGACTAGGCACCTAGCAGTCTTCTCTCCTGCTATTTTTTGAAGCTGAATTAGTTCTTAGCAGACCTTAGGAATGAAGACAGTAGCCAAAGATTGTGGGCACAGTGGCCATCTTTGTGTGCCATCAGCCAGCCAGAGGCTGACACCAGAGTTTCTCCGCTGGGTCTGTGCTGCTAGATGGTGCTTCACTGGGGCACCCCACTCGTGACAGACAAATTTGGCTTTAGGAAACCATCTGCACTGGGAGTGGAGCAATAAAGACATCTACTGTAAAGGAGAAATGAGACTTGGTGTTGTCTCCAATGCCACTTACATTCTGGGCCAGAGTCATGCAGCGAGTCCCAGAAAGTGTAGAGTTACGTGGAAAGTTAACATCCTCAAAAAAAGCCCTCTCTGGCTCAGTCTTGCTCACTTAGACTGTAAAATCTTTTGGATGGAGCCAAAACAGACAGTGTTTGTATGGGACCTAACCCAGTGGGCTAGGTGGATGACATGGGCTCATATATGCTATTGCTTTGCAAAATATTAAGAAGCTATTTGGTTATATGGTTATTATTCAGTGGATGCCAGAAAGTGTAAATGGTGCTTTTGAAAAGCCTCAAAAAAAGTTAATCTAGGTCTGTAGTGTTGCAGTGTAAAGAATAGTCACTTCCCAGCTAGTCAGAAGTCTAATTACAGCTCACTGCAAGCAGACAAATGAATTTATTTGCGGTCTCAGTTTGCAGTGCAGGCACACACATCCACATTGAAGTGCATGACAAATGATGATGAATTCATGATCCTCTTCTATATTCCTTTCTCAAAGCATGGGATTTGATATCTGTTCAAAGCACAAAAGAGAGGATAAACAAGCATCAGTCATTTTTAACAAGAGAAGTTCAATAAAGGGAAGCAAACAAAATCTGTCTTCAGTTTATGCTACCCATAAAAGAAACAAATTCAAATGTTGAGCTTTTGAGGGAAAACAGTGAGGAAAAAAACAGCCCTTAGGTATAAAAAAAAGCCAAACCAAACCCAAACAACAAAAAACCCCACCACATCTTGACAGAGTCATTTTGGAGAGGGAAAAAGGGAAAAATAGATGAAGAGACAATCAGTTTGCTGTATCCTCCACAAACAGACCTAGACGAAATAGCCTGTTAGCCCTTAAAATCACCTCTCTCTGGTCTGGAGAGGGAAATGCTGTTGATATCAGAAGGACCCATGTGGGTATGGGGGGAGCGACCTCTCTACCCAGTGACTTTGCCCCGGTGAGACACATTCCAGAGGCAGCTGCCTAACGCCAGGCTTACTCCTCACTCGGTAGCAGTCAGTGCATTCAGACTGAAGTATTTTGACAGGTAGGAGGATACCATGGCACAAAGCCATAGTACCAGTGCTGAAGAGAGAGGGGAGAGGCCTTGCCAAAATACACTCCCTCAAAGCTAGCTGCTTACTGTAATCACACATCATTTATTGAATATGAAAGACAGTCTGATACAGGCAGGGTGCAATGACCTTGCAATTTATTTCACTTTTCTTTGTCACAGACAAGACACAGCCGGGTCAGACTGAGGTTCTTATCCACTCTCTGACCAATATACGCTTTATTCCCTGCCTAACATTAGTTTTCTTTACACAGAGCAATTAGGAGAAATCCCTCCTCAGAAGTTAGCAGCTCAGATACAGTGCAGGTGTTTACACTGACCCAGATCAACTGCACACTGCCAAATCTGTCCAGAGCACTATCTAGTATCTCGGTGGTCTCCAGATACTGTAGGGGCCCTGCCTTGCTGACCTTGCCTATGCTTGCCCAGAGCTGGAGGGGAGACCACCAGGACTCCTCCCACAGCCACTGCAAATAGCACTTGTCCTTGCATGGTGCATCCTGACACTTACCAGCTTGGACTGCCAGAAAAGCAGTGTCGAGGTTTTTTCACATAGCATTTTGGGAACATCTTAGGGTATTACTCTGAGTTTCTCACTACTGGAATGCACAGCCCTTATTAAATATGTCTGTGCAATTCCAGGCATCAGATGGTTTTCTTGAGTTTCAACAGCTTAATTTCTTTTGTGGCAAACAACATTAGCACATAGAAGATATTTATACAGAGTAAGATGGAACATGTATAAAAATACTAATCTTGTTAGGCACCTCCATATTTTAGATGCTGCCGAGTGTCTGAGCTCTTTTCTTATCTGCAGGTCCTTTTGTTTAAATAATTAGTGTATTTTATTGACATTATTATGCTTGAAGGCTTGAATGATTCAGAAAGTTTAAAAGTATACATTCACGTTCTTTCAGCGCACCCAAATTCACTTTCAGCCTTTTCATAGCATACAAACAGTGCTATACACCCTGGAAACCTGACTGACTTCATTTAACTGTAGACAACCAGGGCAAGTATATTATTGACACATACACAGATAACAGGATGTGGGCAACTTTCGGCACATGAGCATCTACTGACACGACAAATGTGCTGTTTTCATGCCAAGTGCCATAAACAACCATGTATGCACTGCCTTTTTATAATCTACAGGACAGGTTACATAGATAGGACAGTTCAGAGATCTATTCTTATGAAATATATACACTGTAGGTAGTAAACATAGATTTATTTACTTAATGGGCTTATTTGCAGAAAGTCACTAACTCTTACCACACGTAGCAGCTTAGGATCAGAAAGTTCTGTATGTGTATTCATTCAGCAGGCCCTGCAGTACTCCTGTGGCAAATATCCCTTTATTCCAGCTATACTGTAATCTTTTTGCTTTAGTTCTGCTAATTAATATTCAGACAGTGCTTACTGTTATTCTCCCAGGAAAGCATTGCATTATTTCATTTTGCCTGAACATTTCTTCCCTATTTGTTAGTGTAGTCTTTTCTCTTTGTGTTTTACAGGACATTAATGTGGTTTGCATGTGCATGCCTGACCTCTTGATAGGAGGTCACAAAATTTCATAGTGCAAAATGCAGTCCAAGCCTTTTTCTTTATAAATAAAATGAAAGCAAAATATTCAACTCTGTGGTGCTTTCACAAATCAAAGAGTAAGTGAAGGATTTAGGATTCTCTCTGGCAAAAAAATCTTACAGAGAATACTAAGAGCCAGGGATAAAGACAAAAGCAAATAAGGTAAGAAAAAAGTTGTGTATGCCCTCAGTCTTCAAAAGCCAGGCACTTGGGATGTTGTTAAACAATAACAAGAAGCAGCCAATTATTTCACCTTATGATGGTCTTGCAAGAACGAAAGGAGACTACCTTCAATACTACTAAAGTCATCTAGGCACTTCTGAATTACCTAGTGAATTGGAATCCAATCAGTTTAAGAAAGGGATCTCCCAGATATCACATGGTGGATGTCATGGCAGAACACAGCCTCTAGGTCCCTTCTTGAGTCCCTTCTGTGTTTCGTAACTCTTAAAGCCACGTAAAGAGGAGTCATGCTCAAAGAGCTGGAAAAATAAACCCAAACTGAGGTGAGAATGTGGCTGGGAAAAATCAGCTCATGAAAGCCAAATCTGACATTAGTTTTGGACTTCATTGAATTTATTTTTTGCACAATCATAACCTCAGCTGTTGCTCCGGGAATTATAATGTAATGTTTTTCTTCATAGCCTTTAGGCCATCAATTAATGAATTCTTGGAGATTGTTACTATTTGTATAACATAAAATATATCAAGTTTATCTGCTTTCCCATGGTGTCCAATGAGGGGATGATGGAGCCATTCTCCTAACTGAACTTTAATTCTAACATCAATGAACTAAGCCTGATTCACAGACTCTGCTGGTGTAAATGTCCTGAGTACGCTCCATTTCAAGTCACAGTGCTTCTTAGAGAAAAGCTCACTAAAAATTATATTTCTAGGTGCTCTCTGATGAACTAGCTCATTATTTTCATCAGTGAAGCCTTAGACTCCTCTCCTCATGTTCATCTCTGTTTTAGCACATACCTTAATAGATCTTTTGGGATGGATGTTGTGGAGACAGTATAAGACTGGTAAGAATCCTTTCCTAGCATTAAAGCTGGCCAACAGCTCTGAAACAGATCCACTTCCTAAGAATGATGGGAGCTCCTGCATATAAAAAGACTTCCTGTGAATTTTTTAAATCAGGAAAATACTAAACATTGTCATTTTTTTCAGTTTGTCTTCTTCAAGGACCTCCATGCTTTCTTTCTTTTTACTACTGGAGTTCTATTTACTGCAGCTCACTTTTCTTGCCTACAGAAAAGAAAGATACCATGCGTAAGCACCAGTATTTTGGAGGGATTTCTCAGCATCCTCCCTGAAATGCATGGGTGTCACCCAGACAACTGCTCAGAGCAGATCAACATAGGTCTTCCATTTATACAAGCAATTGTCCTGTTGCACATTACTATATGTGCACTAAGCTCTCTTTTCCCTATTTTATTTATAATATCTCTATCAGTGATGTGGATGAGGGGATCAAGTGCACCCTCAGTAAGTTTGCAGATGACACCAAGTTTGGTGGGAGTGTTCATCTGCTTAAGGGCAGAAAGGCTCTACAGAGGGATCTGGACAGGCTGGATCGATGGGCTGAGGCTAATTGTATGAGGTTCAACAAGGTTCAGTGCTGGGTCCTGCACTTGGTCACACCAACCTCAGACAATGCTACAGGCTTGGGGAGTGGCTGGGAAGCTGCCAGGCAGAAAAGGACCTGGCGGTATTGGGTGAAAGCCAGCTGAATTATGTGCTGGCAGTTGGCTAGACTTCTTGCCCAGGTGGCCAAGAAGGCCAACAGCATCCTGCCTTGTATCAGAATAGTGTGGCCAGCAGGAGGAGGGCAGTGATCATGCCCCTGTACTCAGCACTGCTGAGGCTGCACCTTGAATAGTGTGTTCAGTTTTGGGCCCCTCACTACAAGAAGGACATTGAGGTGCTGGAGCGTGTCCAGAGAAGGGCAATGAAGCTGGTGAAGGGTCTGGAGAATGTGTCTTATGAGGATCGGCTGAGGGACCTGAGGTTGTTTAGTCTGGAGAAGAGGAGGCTGAGGGGAGACCTTATTGCTCTCTA
The DNA here is from genome assembly GCA_013389905.1 of Sula dactylatra. Taxonomy (NCBI): domain Eukaryota; kingdom Metazoa; phylum Chordata; class Aves; order Suliformes; family Sulidae; genus Sula; species Sula dactylatra. Next base: position 9,255 of record WEKW01030368.1, on the reverse strand, counting down.
CAACTACCTGAAAGGGGGTTGTAGTGAGGTGGGTGTTGGTCTTTTCTTCCAAGTAGCAAGTGATAGGACAAGAGGAAATGGCTTCAAGTTGTGCCAGGAGAGGTTTAGATTGGATACTAGGAAAAATTTCTTCACTGAAAGGGTTGTCAGGGATTGCAACAGGCTGCCCAGGGAAGTGGTTGAGTCACCATTCCCAGAGGTATTTAAAAGCCATGTAGATGTGGTGCTTAGGGACATGGTTTAGTGGTGGACTTGGCAGCATTAGGTTTATGGTTGGACTTGATGATCTTAAAGGTCTTTTCCAAACTAAACGATTCTATGATTCTATTTTCAGGGCAAATGAATCTTTGCTATCAGACATTCAGAAATACAAAATGCTTCTCAACTATTTTAATTCTTTTTCTTGCAAATAGAGTATAAAATTAAACATACGTGTCCAACCTAATGAGTTATGTTACAAATAATCCAATGTTTGACATTTCCTCTTTGTGCATAGACAGTTTTTTCTTCTTTTCAATTTTAAATCATGATTTATAAACTGGAGTTTCACAATCCAGCTGCTAGCCTTGGGGATTCATTCCAGAATAGCACTGGAAAGGATGGCAGGTCATCTGGAGCAGAGGCTGTGACTGGTTCTTCCAGCTGGTTCCTAACCTGACAATGGCACTAGCTGCAGAATAAAGCAGAAGTAGAGACAGTTACTGAAAGAGAGTAAGGGAGAAAAAAATATCAGAAAGGATGTTGAAAATTGGTTATAAAAAACTCTGCAAGAATTTAGATTATTGAAAACCAGCTTTCATATACCTAAACAGTTTTGGTAACACATGGGTAGCCTGTACTGCATCGTCATGGAGTTTAGAAAAATGGGATTCTATTCTCCAGGCAGTTTTCATTAATTTTAAAAATCATTCCATTTTCCAGAGTTATTTCCTGTCTTTAGGTTTACACTGGGTGTGTGAGCACCTTCCAAGAAACAGGCTGGATTTTTCACTGGGAGGTTTTTTCCAACAGACCAGATTCCCATAAGAAGTACCCAGGTGGGAGGTCAGCTGTCACTTTTGGCCTGGCTTTCAGTCATGCTGCTGGCATCAGGTCCATGCTGAAAGAGTGGAGAAGGGAATCTAATGTCCAGAGGAAACAACAAGCAGCTGCCAGAGAACTGAGGGCAGGAAAGAGTTGCTTGGATGCAACACAAAGTAATCTTTAAGTCCTTATGTGGCATGTCCAGACCACAACATAAATGCAATCAGAGTAGAGAAAAATGGGCTGGGAAAGTCTTGAGATGATTATCAACAATTACCAGCATAATTTCTGTGCTTATTGCTTTTCCATTTTCTGCAGGGGAAAGATACTGTGCTGCTGATGGCTCTTCTATAGCAAGTCATTTCATTCAGTTCTCTTTGCACCTTCATCTGTGAAGATAACAGAGGAAATAAGGGCAAGAGAAAGACAGAAGCTAGAAAGCAACAATTCTAGAAAAATAAGCTGTAAAATAGCATAAGGAGGAAAATGAAAACAAAACACTTGGTTAACAGAGCAAAATGTTGGAAGGCAGGCAGGGACGATCACCATATTGTCCAAGGTTCTGTTTAGGCATGTAGTATTTTTCCCTCTACTTTGAAATTTTCATCTCAGTTTGTTCCAAAAATTAGAAAGAAAAACAAAAGATTCTATATTCCTAAAATGGATCTGTGTATTTTGTCAGATAGGAGACAGATGAGCATAAGGCAGCGGGATGAACCAGAAATTTCTTGAGGTCCATTCCAACTCCATCTCCTACAATGCCATAAGGCAGAATGTTATCACAGACAGATACATAACTGACAAAAATAACTGATCGGGTTGAACAAATGTGAGTGACAAGATAATTTTTTTAAAGAATTCTTAAGAAAACACTGTATACAGGATTTATATTGTGACAGAATGATCTAAGTGATTGTGGTTTATGTTTCAGGATTACTATCTTGCTTCATGTGAATTGGAACACTTGTTTGTGTTGGATACTTCCCTTCTAAAAAATCCCCTGTGGCTTCTTTTTCAGATATAAATAAAGTTGAAAAAATACGTGAAGTGTGGATGAAAGAGGAAAAACAACAGATCCAGACTCCCTGGTACCATTCAGTGGCAGCAGATGCCAAACATAACAAATAAGTTTTACAACAAGCTTTACACACTAGTCACCTTTTTCAAGAAAACTCTGAGGCAAGAAAAAATGAGAGTTTAGTTCTACGTCTCTTGATAAGCCCTTTTCAACAATCCATAAAACATGGGTATCTCCAATGCAATGAGAGAATCCAGTGCTTGTTCTTGCATTTATGTCTACAGTCTAAAACTGAGCAAAAGGAATCGCAGAAGCTGTGTAGGTCCAGAGGTAAAAGATGCCACCCTGTGACCTAGAAGAAAGAAAGTGACCCAATCTGCTCCCTACTCTGACTAAGATCACACACACATAAACCGCTCTTGGAAGACATTGTTCAGACTACTGTGTAGTGTCTCATGAAAGAGTAGATCCACACGTGATCAACTCCACACATATTAGAAAGCTTTCTTATTATCTGCCCAAAACTTTCCTATATGTAAATAAGCTTTTACTTCTTGCCATATTATGAGGGAAATGCAGAACAGTTCATCATCACTTTTCTTTACTTGACTCTTTACAACTTCTCATATATTAAACTAGTACCATGTCCCTCATTGTTTTCTGAGCTTCTCCTCACAGATCATTTTACCTAACCTCTTATCCTTCTTGTTGCTGTCCCCTGAAGTCTTTTTAGTTTGTTGACACCTTTCTTACTGTGCTCTGCGGACACAATATTCTTGACCTGGGGCCTGAGCATTGAGTTGAGTAAAAAAACCAACCTGTCTCTCACAACTTATATAAAATGCTCCTGTTAATATCCCCAGAACGAAAACTGCCTATTTTGCAGGTGATGCTCTCCGTATCAGCTTGCGGTCTGCTCTACACTCTCAAATTCTTGATGCAGTTTTGTTTCCTCACCAGTTAGTCCTCAGTTTTCATTTGTGCATTTCATATTTGCTTCCTGAATGTGACACTTTTTTTTAATATTCTAACATACAATTCCCAAGATCTTTAATTCCAGAATTTAAACATCTTTCAGCTCTTCTCACTTACCTATAAAGCATCTATAAATTTTTTAAGTCTGAAACTGTTGTTACAACTAAATCATGATTGAAGAACTGATGCAGAACAGATACCTGTGGTATCAGCTTACAATGTCTGCATTTTGGTTGTGAAGCATTGACTATTCCTTTTTGATATGGCTTGCTCACTGCCCATTGTGGTAGATGGATGAGATGACAACTTGCTGCCACTTCCCATCAGTTTCAGACAGCTTCTCTGGGAAGCAAATGTGTCTTTGAAAATGCGTATTATGATAATTACTCAAAGCTATCAAGTGAAATGGTTTTTCTAAAGAAAACAAACTACTTAGGGTTGCCAGTCAGTGATGTGCAATGCCTTTGATTCAGTAGATTAGCATTTTTCAACATTGCAAGACATATTTTATGCCTTTTTTCTTTCATACATTCCTTATCTTCTTGGATGGACCAAGCTAACTGGTGTACAGGTTTTACGATGCTTTTTTGGTGGACATCTCTGTGACTTTTGTGAGTGAATTTGGTATCCACTTTGTAAAGATGCATGAAGACAGGCTCCAGTCACGTTACCTTCACAGGAAGTATTGATGCACTTAGTTCTCTACCAATGTAGCTACTAAACCTGGAGAAATGGTAGTCCCCGGACAGGTGAGATTTGAAGTTAGCCGCCAGAGGGAGTCTACCTAGCCCCAAATGTAACACAGAATACTCTGTGATCTCAAAAAAAGGACTATTTTAGACCACAAATTTTAAAAGAAAGTCTGAGAATATGGAAATGAGTACTTGAGTGACAACCTTGAATTATGTTCTGGGTATAAACTGTGTTTCCAAGGGCGGTTTAAACACCTCTGTTAGAAAAGGAAGTCTCTTAATTTACTGAATTCATAAACTATGCCAGCTTTGACATAAATGTCTGGGCAAAATGAAATCCAAGGCATTGTTTTCCTTTGAGGAAGAAAAAATACAAAATCCTTTGACTGAGACCAGTGAATATTTCCGGAAGTAACATGCTCATCTAAAATAATAGGTTCCATGTCAACACACTGACTTAGCAAACAGAAATATATTCTTGGCAATAGCTTAGAGTTGTTACAAGAGAACAAAAAGCTCACTAGTCCAAAACAGCATTTGTTTCATTTTTTTTTTATACTTCTGGTTAAATAGCAGTATGGGAATTTCCTAAGGCTGATGGCTTATGTTCATGATTTTTTAAGAGAAGTGGCTTCTAAATAACATTTTCTCTCTAGACCAGAAAACCCACAATGCATTCCCATCATACTGAAGTCATAATTACAAATCTGCTAATGTTTTCCACTTGATTTAATTGGGATATTCTAATGCTTGAATCTAATAAGCAGTACAATGTCAGCATTTAAGTTTTTCATCCATTAGAACCTCAGAGAAGACTTTAATTTCCTCGATGTTTTAAAAGGCTTAAGTAAAAATGTATAAGCCCCTGAAAAAAAATTTGAATTAATTTATCCCATGTAATATTCAAATGGGTTACACTAATCATGACCTTGACTCAATATGCATAAATTCCCCAGATCATACTAAAAGATGAAGACATATTAAATGCTTTTAATTCTACCCTGAATCCCACATTGTCTTGGGGCACCCAGAAAAACTAGGCAAATGGCCATATCTTTATATACCTGCCTATGTTCTCATTGCCAGCTTTCAAGGTACCTCCTGAACACTCCAGCTGTATCCTCAGTATGCCACAAATACAGGGGAGAGGATACAGAGTGCCTCCAGACACGCCGCCTTCCCCCAGTCCCCATCCACTCCTCTGTAGCCAGGGAAAGGATGTAAGGACCACTGCTAGACTGTTTCTTGGAGCCTGGATGGGGGAGAGTGCTGAGGAAGGGTCCGATCTAGATCTTTGAGAGATGCTCAGCCTTCCTCATCCTTCCTCCATGACCAGTCAGTGTCTGGACCTGGCAACCTGTATCGGACAGCCCAGCAAACATCTGTCTTCACAGGTTCCTGCTGCCTTAACACCTGTGCAAAAGCATTGGTGCCACCATTGCACTTGCATTTCTCCCAGTCCTCCCAGTATTCACCAGTTCTACCAATAATGTAGCCTCTGGAACAAGCCCTGCTACACAAGCAGCCTGCTCTACAAAAATGATGTACCAGCATAACTTTCAGCCCTTCCTTGATGAATAGGTACACAGAAGTCAGCCTGGCACATGGACTGGCTTGATGATGGTACAAGCTGGGGCACATACCAGGGTCACAAGATGAATAAACAGTAGCTGCCAGATGTATATTCTTGTTAACATGCTGTTAGGGACAGCAGTGATGGTGAGGACCACACAGACTGCCCCGAAGTCTGTTTCTGGACCACCCACCAACAGGCACCAGCACCCTCTCCCGTGGGAGCAGACTGTGTCCTTTTGCTGCATGGGCTGTGCTCCATCCTTTCCTGCTCCATGTTACCAGCCCTGTCATCTAGGGAGGGGATGGGCTATCTCCTCTGCTCTGGGCAGCAGAGATGAGGCTTACTCTGGTTGTGGCTCCTACTGTACTGAGACCCCCAAGTGGATTTTTTCCTTGATGGAGGCAGGCACCTTCCCAGCAGATGCCTGTTGCTAGCATGGCAGTGTGCACTTTTAGGAAGTCTCTGGGGTGTTTAGATAAAAGCCAAAGGATAAGCTCAATCCACACAGATGTGCAAGTGTCCAACCCTTTTGATCTCATTAGGAAATAGGTACCTTAATGATCTTTGGGATGCAAGGTAAATTTTTAGATAACTAAAAGCATGCAGACAATTGCCAGTCTCACTGCAGACCTGTGCAAATCAGAGTTGTATGCACTGTGTTTCTATCTATGCTGCTGACAAACCTTAGCCAAGTGCAGCAACAGAGGAATCACCACATCAAAGCAGAACTATGGTCCTATCCCAACCACTAAAAAAATTCTCCTCCCACATAATAAAATGAATATAGGGTAAATCTTTCAAATGTCAAGAAGCAGATCATTTCTGTTTTAAAACATGAAGACTAATTAACCCTATAAATATTTAACTTAGTTTAACTATGGGCCACACTACACCATATGAATGTCTAAGTCAAGGTTTCAACTACCATGTCTACATTCAGGTTTTTGTACTGAACCAGATTTATTTAATTTTTGTAAATCAAAAAGTACTGCAACTGAATAATAGTTCAATCATTGGGTATGACAAAATAAATATTCTCTAAGCATGAAACTTAATTTTTAACTATTGTTCAAAAACCATCATGTTTTCTTCACCACTTCTCACATGTGCTGTTCATTACTTATTTGCCATGCAAGACCTATTCAATGTTTTTAGTCCTGTGTTTCTGTCGGCAAGTACATGGGAGTTGATTCCAGGACACACGGGACAAAATCAGCCAGGTCCGTTCAGACTGCAAACCCAGCCGTATCCTGTCTGGGCTGGCAAAATCACTTCTGACTACTCATCTCAGCTGGTCAGTTGGAGGATCAGCGCAGCAATAATCTCCCACAGGAGAGGGCAACAAAAGCCAGAGCACAATCACATCCTCTGCTAACAGAGTGGGAACCAGGTCAGACTTTTGGGCAGAGCTAGGTGACCCATCTGCTCAGAGCAGGTACTGCTCCCAGCCCATGCTTTGAACTGCCCATTGCCACCAAGTGGTTCCCAGCATGTTGATCTTACTGGTTTGGCCATTCATCAGATGGCTTCCAACAGTGAACACTCCCACTAGCACCGCAGGCAGGTGCGCTGCAGCGAGCAGTCAGCAACTGTGGACAGCCAGGGGAGTAGATGAGAAAATGTAGCACTGAAACACCATAAAACTGAACATCTTTTGAAAACAAAGGCTTCAAAACTACAAATATTTTGTAGAAACTGAATTGGTCTATGAAGAGGAAGGTGGGTAAGTTTGTTGGAGGAAATTATTCAAAATAATTCAAAGAGCTCAAATATCTTGAAATAAGTAATTCCATGGACTGGTTGTCTTTGTTGTTCTGGATAAATCAGCTTGTCAGCTGTTTATGATCTATATTCCCAGCATCAGGCAGGAAGTGGAAGGCTGCTCCTCCTTCTTCCATTTTAATCTGTAGAACTGCAAACAAGAACAAGTCCACTATCCTTATATTAACGTGCCAGTATACTAGCAGC
>WEKW01030366.1:16662-41627 GCA_013389905.1 Sula dactylatra | reverse complement strand
ATCTACTCAGGTTCCTTCCTTGTACCAACAGTTTCTGAGGATTGTGCTATTTTGAATTGTGTTTTCTTATAATTGCTTAACTCCTTGTTGAGATATTTTGGGCTAGAGAGACTGTCTGATTCAAAATTCACTTTAAAAAATCATTCTAAACCCTATCTTTAATGACAGAACTGATAATCTTCTGAAGGATCAGGAAATTTTCTTGCCTATTTTTTTGCTACTGTTTTGAACAAGAATTTCCGTTCTGTGAAATTATTTGTGTCTATTCCCTAGTTATTTAATTAATGCATATCTGTACTTTTCAGTAAAATACTTTATTGTGGTCCTAGCTACTTTCTACTTTAATCCTTTGCTCCATAAATATCTACATAATATATAAAAATGACAGTTTTTTCAGATAGTAATTTTTAATGAGAATTAAAGAAAAAGAAAACTGTTTGAAACATGGAAAATATTCAAAAGTCAAAGATCATTTAAAATGAATGCCTCTTAAAAAACAGCCAGGAATTGACATAAGCACAGGGAAATTTTGAAGAAGTCATGTTAGAAAAAGGAAAACGTAAAAAGAAGTAACGAAACTAGGTATCATGCTTGAGTTTGAGCCTCCATATATGAACATCCTGGCCACAAAGAAAATGCTAGTTTAGTGTTTTAAGTACTTATAATTTTCTTCAATATAAAAAGCATTAAATACCAACAGCTTTTTATTGCCAACATTTCGGTCTTCAGGCTGAACTCCTGAGTATCTTTCTTGACGTTCACAATGTACCCTGGAGGACATCTGTAATCTCTGGAATCACCAGCTGTTACACACTTCCTGATTCAAAGTGCTGTTTTGGAATTTTGTCTCAACTTTAGTAATTTCAGTCACGTAGATTCTGAGATTACCCGTAGTATATTGTCTTTTTGGGTACATAGAGTTGCCTTTGTTCCTTGTCAGTGTGAAAGCTCCTTTTTTCCAACAATAAGCATGCTCATTTCTGATGAAAACACATTTTTTTTCGCCTTGATTAAGTCTCTTTTTGGGCCTTATTATCATGTTCTTTTCTTTTCTGTTCCTTTTCTTTTTCCCTATCTGTTTGTTTGAAGGGCTCAGGAAGAAGAAGCTTTCCATCCTGTCCCTCCCTAAATACAGCTTCTATCATCCATTCTGTTGAAAAATGATCTTTGAAGTCCTGAGGCTACTTCCTTTCATTTGCAATAAATACTCCTTATTAAGGTCCTTCTTTTTCTGTTGCTCACAGCAACATTATCAACAATGGTACAAATTGTACAGAACATGAAAAACAGGGAGGCTTTGCCTTTATTCCATGCATGTATAGAGTTTATTTCAGAGTTTGTTTCATGGGGACTTGCTGAAGCTGAGGGGAGGAGGGGAAATAATTTCTTTGATGCTGTGGTACCCGTTAAAAGCAATTAACCTTACTGACCATGGTTATATTTCTGTCTCTGAGGGATGAAAATAGATCTTTAGCTGGAGAAAAATTTGAGGGAGGCAGAATCTGTGGATGGAGAGCCCATGGGTTTGTCTGAAGATAAAGTACTGTATGAAAGGTCAGGCAAGAGCAAACGGAAAGACAGAGTTAAGGAGGTCTCTGAGTCCACAGTCTGGAAAAACGGCACTATTTCACTTACCTCTAGAGATGTTTTGGAATGAACAAACACTGAAAAGACATCACACAATTTCAGTCATCACTGAAATATTAACAACATCCCTGAGTATTAGGTTTTGCTCCAGAATGATCAGGCTAATATGGGATATCCGAGGGGGACTCCTGGGCATGGGTTTTCCTTCCCTTACGTACTGATGCACCTTCACCTCTTTACCTGTGGAGACATCTTTCAGTGGTGCCATCAAGACGATGCTCATTGCTTTGTATCGTTCAGATCAGGTAGCCCCTGTGCCTTTTCACCGCTTTGCCTTGGGGATCCTCTCCTTTTAGAATGATCCCTTCTTTGCACAGTTTCCTTACCATAGGCAACGGACGTGTTGTAAGCATAGCAAGATGACACATTCATGGAGGCAGGTCAGATATTCCTTCTCCCAGCATACGGGAAGTAGTTTAGGGTGCATCACATGTGTGGTTTCCCCACATGGGTGGTTTCCCAAGACTATAGGCAGGAGTAAAGGCAGATACGCAGCCCCTAAGTAGCATTTCACTGAAAATAAAGCAGAGGTTTAAGCACCTGCAGTGGACTCCTGCACAAATGCGTAAACTCTTCTGTGAGTCTTGACCAGGAACATTCAACAGTGACTCCATCCACTGCTTCTCTGATATAATTTACAGTGGGTATACAGCTGCCCATGTTCTACCATTCACTTTATCACTTCCAAATTCAGCGTTCTTTTTGTCACTGTCAAATTCAGTGTCAGACTTCTCCCATGGGGAAGATCAAAAAAGTCAGATGTTTTCACATGTGACATGTTCATTGTTCTCTTTATGCACATATAGAAAAATATGCATATGTGCTAGAGGTTATGGTGCCTGATGCTTACTCACTGTTCCTGATTCTTCAGCTAAACTCATGAAATCACAGGACAGTGTTAGGTATTGGACTCATTCCTTTGGTTCCTGCAGTCAGGGTAGACTGCTGCCTACAGAATTTTTAAGCATTTTAAGAAATAATAAGCATGAGATTAAGTGACGAACCCATTTATCAATTCTGCTTTGTTTTAAAATTTTTATCATTCTTTCATTATTCCTAAGACTTATTAAGGTTATTGTTTATTTTCAAGGCATATGAAATGCACAGAATATTATCCTGATTTTTCTTTTAATTTCAGATACATGTTGTTCGCTTGCATGGCCTAGAAAATATTGTTTCACTTATTTTTTCCTTCCTCCTACTTTTAATATGCATTCTGTTCAGTTAGTGTAACAAAAGGATTCTCAAGCTGTCTTTAGTGTAACTAAATCCCTCAGACTAAAATTCCTAAAAGCAAATTTTTTTTTACTGGTATTTCTTTTGGCATTGTGTCTTTCAAAGACTCTTCTTGCATTAGCAAAAGAGGGATTTACATTAGTCCTCTGGTTTCTAGTGTTGAGAAGTCAATGAAGAGGAAGTAGGAACAGCCCATAATCTAATGAATAGTTGCCAATATTTCAAAATGTCAGTTTATTCAGCTGACCTTTTTACATCCTTTAAGGGTGACGACAGTAGCAATAACAGAATCTATCTGGTGTGAAATATGTCCATTTGAGTACAAATGGCTGGAAGACAGATGCCTTTTAAATAAAATGATCATGTACATGAAAATGCACTTTGAATTCTTAACACTCAGAATAAAACCTAGCAGATTGAATCTTGATTATGTTTTGTGCAATACATAAATGCATCGTGACAACTTTTATTGTTAACAGATGTCTGCATCTGGGTCTTGTTTTTTCTTAAGTTTTTGTAGTAATTGCATGGAACTGCTGTTGTCCATCTCTTGGGTAGTTCTCTGTGTAGATCTTNGGTTTGTGGTGAGTCTTGTACAAAATCAGCCTAACACAGAGGTGGTTTATATTGCTCATGGAATAAGGGTTCATTTACCGTGATGACACAATCCCATCTTTCCTTGGGAAGCCTCATCATTTAAAAAGCTGCAAGTAATACCAAAGCCATGACGCTGTATCAAGAATGGAGAAGCTACCTGATGGGAAAACAAGTAGTAACAACCATGGACCGAAGTTTCCTGATCTATTGATTTAGGTGATTGCCAGTGGAGCTTTACTGGTGAGACAGGCTCTACAGAGCAGGGAGGGAAGAGACAGGACAGTGATTTGTCTGTTTCCACTGTATGGTGGCTCTGAGCTGGAAGCACCATTGGAATTCATGAGATATCACTATGCTTCTCTGAATCAAGATTAACAGCTACTCTTTATATTGACATTACTACCTGTGTCTGATGTTGTCAAAAAAAACCTGTTTAAGAACCTGTGGTCTCATCTAGTATGCTTGCTAAGGGAACTAGTAGGTTACTCTCCACATGTCTTTTTCTCCCCATCAAAAGCAGATTGTACTGGTAAGAAAGTAATAATATATTTGTTCTATCTCTTCCTTACAGTTTAACTAATTGAAATAGAATTGGTGAAAAGTATTTGTTTTCCTTCCTTGAGTTTCTAGTGTCTACTCACAAAGTGCTCTTTGTCAAGACGCTGATCGGTAGCTATTGTTGGGTTGCAATACACAGGCCTAACATGCTCTAAAATTTTGATGGTCAAAGTACCCAACAGGGCTGATTTTTGATTCCTGTGCTACACCTTTGGGCCTAACCCTTCTGTTGTCTTTTCACGGAAATGGGATCTTCTTATCCTGCTGTTTTCAATCCTGAGAGCTAAAACCTCCTTAGAGTCATGGTTTGTTAAAACCAGGTCATTTCCAAAGCTTCAACTATGCTGGGGACTGTCTAGTTACAATGTGACTCCAGTGGGACATGTGTCACCCCTGAGGAACACTGTTCATAACCAGTTACACGTTAGACTTTGAACTATTGATGGCTGCCTTTTCAACCTGCTGATCTGGGCACTTTTTCAGCCTCCTGGCAGTCCATCCAGTCCATGACTCCCCAATTTGGTTAGAAGGACACTGTGGAAGGAAAAGAAAAGAGATCACTCACCTCATGCAAGCAAGTAGATCTCTGTTCTGGCACTTATTTAGGCTAACAGTTGTTTCCCGTGTACTTTAATCTGGACGAGTATGAAAAGGAAGGGGGCTAATTTTCTTCAGCTTTGTGCACTTTATTCTTAGGAGCCAATATTCTGCCACCAGAAATTCCCTACCAAAAATTTTGGGGAGTTTCTCTCTTCAGTCTGGAGTTTCCAGCAATATACTGCTCCAAGGGCAAAGAGTTGTCAGCAAAAATGTCCTCCTCTGTGTCTTTTTGCCTGCAGTGCAGCAGTGTAGTGATAATTAATAAACGTCCTTCTACCTTTGATGGTGGCTGTTCTCCTACTCTATGGACTTAGGCTATAAAAGATATTATCAAAACTAATTTACAGAAAAACTTAGCTGACACCAGCCACACACTTTCCCCCGGTGTCTAACTTGCTGTATTAACCAGCGTGTTGGATAAAAGTCTTTCCAAGGTTGGGTTGCCATTGTTGCTAGGTTACCAGTCTGATATAGAGGTCCGCATACATATTCACATTATTGCTTCAATTGCTTTTCCCCCCAAAACTCATAAAGATCTTATAAAACTTAAAGTTCTGCAGACAGTGCTGGTGTATTCTCTTTTGATTGCAAAGGGAATTATGCAATGAAAATCAGCATAATCTGCAAGGTGTCTGAGCTGTTTTCCTTCACTCTAGTAGCAACATAGGCTGCAATGTCTTGTGTCCGAAAAACATGCGTAAAACAGCCTTATACAGCAGCCAGGCTGTTGGTGGTCAGTAGTCATGAAGGACAGAAGTTCTCCTATGTTATCACTGAACAGGAAGATAACCCTGGAAAAGAAAACATTTTTCTATTTTTCATTTGTCATCCAGGGCTACATGTGCATTATCAAAACTAAACAGTGGAGGGAAACAGGCATTATGGTCACTAATCCATACAATTAAATTTTTAGCATGATCCCTAGCATGGTTTTTTCTATGTTGGCTAGCTCTCCTCCTAATAAGGACTAGGCACAATTTGCTGCTATCCCATGCAAAGCCTATTCTCAACAGTCAGATTGTACATACGGCCACCTAGTTCCCAGGGTAGAAAATGAGTTTAACACTGCGGAGCTGAGTTCTGCTATTCCACTTGGCCAGAAAATAGTCCTTAAGGGAGTACAGGCATAGTGAAAGATTCTGTGCATTAGAGCTGTTGACTAACTGGTTTTTATGCACCTCTCTGTCCCTTTTAAAATTTTTATTGCTTCAGTCATAGACATTTCCATATACAGGGTTAAGAAATGTTATGGAGCTTTAGGACTTTATAGAAAATTAACACATTCACAATATAAAAGCAATTCCTCACAATGGTCCTTAGACTCCAAAGATCATCTTCTCCTTGTAATGGTGAGCCTTTGAGAATCAAGTCATGTTCAAGGTGATTACCTCAACTTTCCGCAGAAGGAGGCTGACAGGGCATTGTTGCAAGGCATGACAGTTCATGCACCAGGTGATTATATTTCTGAAGCTTGAAGAGGCCTTTGGCCTACTAACATTTTTAGGGCACATTATTTTGACTCAACTTTAAACTTCTCTGACTCTGAGAGAGCTCTGGCTTTCCTTGGGAATCTGCTAGCAGAGTCTTCAAGTCAGAGACCTCAGTGACTCCTCTGTCCTATCCTCATTAGGTACAGACTCTCCATTTATTCAGGGAAGTGGCAATGGGTCAGAGAAATGAAGGAAATCTCTCTTCAGTTCTTGGACTGCTCGAAAATGTACCTCTTCTTTGCTGCCATACGTATTCATGTAATGTTCAGCACCTTTGAAGATAATTCATGTATGCTGCTGTTACATATGGACACCTTATGCTATATATGTTGCATATCACTATGTTGATATTTGGTTTGTATTAGTCACAAACCTGGTGTGAGTATCGGTTCCCATATTTTTTACACCCGCTAATGCATGACCTATGGTTTAACTACAGTTGTCACTTCAGTTATAATTTACAGTGATATTTTAACTTTCTGCCCTGCAGGGAATGAGACTGTGGTCCACATACAAAATCTCTTCCATCCAAGCACACAATAAAACATGTTTTATATCTTTGTCATGTTTGTCTATTGCTGTGTATAACTGTTACCTCCCTTTTTTTAATGCTTTTTAAGCAATGTCAGCTTTTTCTCATGTGCCAGACTCACAGGACCACATCTCCTGAGGTGAAGTAAATAGCAGATCATGGAAACAGGGAAACTTTCACACTGAAGACTAGTTTGCTTATGAAATTCTGAATATGGCCATTAAAACATCAGTCTGCAGCAGAAGTACCAAAATCTTGTTACATGGTTGGCTAAATCAGATTTGTTGGTCCACTGTAAATGTGTCAAGCTTGGAAAAAGATTTTTAATAGATTCTGTAAAGATTAGGTAGTGTTGGTACAGACTGAGATGGATTATTGCCTGCTGTATGCTGCCATAACTACTAATCATTTGTCTTAACACAGTTATTTACTTTAAAAAAAGATGTACTTCTTCATGTCATTTTCAATACTGTGTTCATGTCTGAATTCAATAAGCCAAAGGCAAAACTGTAAAGTATGTCATGGCTGCTATACTTAAAATTATGTATTCTTTTCTCATTCTCAGTTTTCATCTCTTCCCCTGCTATTTGATGTCCTTAACAGAAATATGGTACCTGTCGTCCTCCAAGAGTTTGTTGCACAGAATTACGGAGAGATGCCTGGATCCCCTCAGCAGGGTGCACCAATTAATAGGGCAAGATATTTTGTGTAAATGTCTGACGCTGCTCATCCAGCACTGAGATGGCAATTAAAGAGAAACAGTACCGAAGGTATTAACAGAAGAGTGTATTCATTCATACGTATTAATATGTTGCCCTCTGTCAAGATTGAGTCTAGCTTTTTTCCTTCACTCAACATGATTTCTCCAAGTGTCATTGTTCAGCTCTTTCTCCTTCCACAGGAGACATTTTCAGAAGCTGAAATGCTTAACAGCTAGTCTCCACAAGCAATGTTTGAAATTTGCAGCTGCAAGCCTGCATTACAATTCTGTAATATTGCCCACCTGGTGATCAAGGCCCTGGTGAATGTAAATTCAGTGAGAATCAGAAGAAGAAAAAATGAAGGCTTATTTATATATTTATTTATTTATTTTGCTCTGCTACAAAGGACAGCTAATAAGTAATATAATTTACAACACAGGCACTTTCCATAGAAAGAGTACCTATTCTTTAAGAAAATTGTTTCCTCAATATCGCGTTGTGCTGAATAAAAGGAGACACAGTTAAATGTACATTAACTGACATTCATGGCAATAAGGAAGTCTAGGGAGGGATATTCAGGTGTGAACGTCCAATTCTTCAAAAATATGCAAAAGAAAAAGTGTTTTCCTCTTGATATCTTATTTTTAAACTGAAACAATGTTTGCTGTGTTTGTGGAAAAGGTAAAAGGCTGGAGTTGTGGTTTCCTCCTGCCATGTCAGACACTTCCAGCAGGTGTGTCCATATTTATCTTTGGTCTTTTACTTCTTTCCTATTACAAGCCAAGACAACAAAAACGTCAATGAATGGTTGCCCAGATCAGGTTGTAGTTAGGTCTAACCCTGCATAGGGGAACACCTGGAAAAAGCACCAGCATTGCAGCAAGGGATAGAAGGGAGTGAATCTGCATGATGAGTTACAGGTGGCTGCCAGTGCTGGGATGGGTTTATGCTTCATGTTCCTCTTTCGGAGGGGATGTCTGCTGCTCTGCAAGTCCTTCATTCTGTCTATGTGGGAGCCCCTTCTTCACTGTGGCAGCTTCCAGAGAACACAAAGATTCTCCTTTCCTATGTCAGAACAGCCCTGCCTAAAAATCAAGATGTTTCCTCCTATTTTAAGTCACTGTGCATGGATGTGCAACCTCACCATGGTAATAACTAGCCATTGATTTCCTTTTCTCATGCTCTAATGGCTTCTGTCCGTGCCTCCACATCACTCATAATCCTTCTCTATACTTTCTTTTTTTATGAGCTGGCTGCTGAAAATAAATATATAAAGTGAAATGGAAAACACCACAAAAGCAAAGCTTCCAAGCCTTAATGCCTTCATGAGCTCAGTCTTGCTTTCAGTGTCTTTTTGCCAGAGGATACAGGGAGAGTTTTCCACTGCCAACTCACCTTGCAAAAAAGATGGAGGACACTAAAAAAGCTCCAGCCCTTGTGGCAATGACCTTTCTGAAGAGAGGGAACTAGGGAGCCCGTCTGAGCCTCTCTGATGGGCACACATTGAGGGACACCCTGTTCCCGACTTCTCTGTTTCCACTGTACTTTCTTTTTTGAGGCAACTCCATATTTGCTTGATCCTTCCTCATCTCAACAGTCAGAGCTCAGTGAAGTCATCTCAGTGCCTCTTGCTCATGTCCTACCCTCTTTCCGACGGAGCCACCTCTGTGCTTGGCTGGCCTGGGTCAGGATGTGACTCACAGAGCCTAAGGCCACCCTGTGCTACCTTTAAACCCTTCTCTGGCGAAAAAAAAAAGAAAAAAAGAAAAAAAAAAAAAGAAAAAAAAGCCATAATATTTTCTCTGCTGTCTCACACAGTATTCTTGCTTATTTGTGCCATCTATGATTACAGACCTGTGCCCCTGTCCCAACCCTTGCCTTTCGCTGCTCTGGCTCCTCTCATGTCACCATGTGGTGCCCCAGGATCTGCTCAGGCACTTAGTGCCCCGCCTAAGTATTCCCTTAATTCTCCCAGGATCCGAAGGGAGTGTCCTGGGGGGTTTCATAACAGGTTGTGCTGCCTTTGTGAGAGTGGTTCTCCCTCCTGTTGCTAGAATAAGGTGAGGGCCCCTGTAGAAGCTCGTTTAATGTGAAAACCTCAACCTCTGCAGCTCTGTTGTGGGCTGCTCAAAGCCCTTCCTGCTCCCCCATGAGTGCTCAGCCACTTTCTGTTCCGCCACACTGTCTATCCCACCCAGTGAACTCTACCTCAATGAATATTAAACTGCTTTGACTGGGAAAAAATGTTTTCTCAGATGTAGCTTGTTATCCTGGCAGTGATCAGCTCATCTGTCTGTCACAGAGGGCCAGAAGTTTCGCAGGCCGGATGCAGGGTGTTTGACAGAAGCTGTTCCATCTGATTCTCCAGTATTTTTCAGGATGTAGGCACTGATGTGCCTTCGCAAGAGGGGACATTGCTGGAGACACGTGCAGGATCTCGGGGAGAAAGTTGTGTCATCTCTTGTCTTTGAAGTATCAGCAAGGAGTGTCTCACAAAGAAAACATAAGACGCTTTCATTCTGCTTTACATCCAGTTTGCCACGGACTCTGGTTACCAGCCTGATAGTAGAAAGCTTTTTCAATTCTTTGAGAAACTGGTTTTTTTTTCCTTTTTCCTGCTGAAAGCAGTTTCATTATCAGTGCAAAGGTACTTCAAAGGTAGAAATGCAGCCCTAGGAGTCAAAGCTGGCTCTGAACATGCACTTTCCGTTTGACATTAACATTTTTGGGTTCCAGAGTGACTCAATCTGATTTATTTTTTGTTTTATTTTATTTATTTTTTGTCTTTCAGAAAACAGCTTTTACAAATGATCCTTTTCTTCTTCCCTTTTCTTCCTTTGGCTCATTGAACCAATGGATCGATGTTATAGCCAGTACATTATAAATACCATTTTTCCACAGATGCCTTGGTCGAGTGTAAATTATTTTTGTGGCAACAGTGACTGGGTGTTTTGGGCAAGCCTGCAGATATATGGGATACAGCATGAGAGAGAGAACGAAGCAGAACTGGGGGTGGGGTGTGAGAGCAAGGAGGGCAATAATGTTAATTCTAACTTTGACAATGGCCATTTCTGTGCCCCAAGGAATTTGCCACTGTTTCTTCCTTTGTCTCTAAAGTCAGGACAGAAGAGAAAACTTCATCTCACAAAACTCCTCTTGAGCTGGCAGCCTCAGCTACCAAAAGGCAGCATGTGCAGAGTAAAATCTGGCTGCAGTGTCTGCAGCACTTGCTCTTTTCAGAGGCTTGTATCTAGCAAGAATCGTCTCAGATGTTTGTTATCAGTGACTGTCTGCAAAGTCCAGGATCCATCGCCACACAGTTCTCAGTGTGAAAGTTCATGGGGTTTTTTGGCTAGGGTCTAAATGAGCCTCTCTGGAACGTTTATTCCAGTTCTCCTATCTACAGCTCACTTCTTTAAATCTTTCCCATTTTCTTTTCATCTGACCTCAGCCATTTTTCAATGTTCTTATCCCAGACTGCTCTTGTTCAGGTCTTGTTTGATTGTCATTCAGCTTCTCCTCTTCCTCACCAGAATTTTTTTCTTCCAATTTCCAAATTGACAATCTCTAACTTTCCCTGTTACAGGAAGATGACAGAGCCTGTGCTGAGCTTAACCAGT
The DNA here is from genome assembly GCA_013389905.1 of Sula dactylatra. Classification (NCBI taxonomy): domain Eukaryota; kingdom Metazoa; phylum Chordata; class Aves; order Suliformes; family Sulidae; genus Sula; species Sula dactylatra. The sequence goes on along the minus strand of WEKW01030366.1, from coordinate 30,646 downwards.
GAGATTTTTGCTTTGTCAGTTTGCAATGACAAGGTTAATTTTTTCCCAAAAGCAATTCAGTTTCTCAGAACACCAGTGGGCTGTTGAATCAATATATGCAGTTAGATATTTTCAGTTTTAAAGTGCAGCTCCCAACAGAGTTGTGCTAACAGAGTCAGTAAACTCCAAGTGCCTTGAATCCACAGGGGGAAGGAAGGGTGCACAGTCTGAAAACTGAGCATGGAGTAAAAACATGCTGGTTCCCCAGTTGTGGGTTTGGGTGTTTTTTGGTCTGGGTTTGGTTTGGTTTTTTGGTTGTATTTTTTGTTTGTTTGGTTGGTTTGGTTTGGTTTGGTTTGGGGGTTTTTTTCTGTGAAAAGCTTTGTACTTCTGTCTAGAACTATTATTAATTAGTAGTCTAAAAAAGCTATCAGACATGACAGGGAGAACCAGTTAAAATTTAAAAGTGCTGTGAGTTGTTATTGGATTCAGTGTGCTGTACAAATGGATTGAACAATGAACCATGAAAGCCATTACACTGGAAAGTTTCAAAAGGCGCTGATGAAAAATAAAAGTACTGGAAGAAAATCTGCAGTAAAATTTTACAGGAGATGACTTCTGGCTGTCTGCAAGGTTGTCCTCATGGCTTTCTAACAAGTTAAGAAGAGGATTCCATGAAGGAGTCAAACTTTTATAGATCTGCAACCATGTCTACACAGTGCCTGGTGACCAGAGAACTTGAAATGCAGATTCATGGGAGAATCATCTTCCTGCTTTTAAGAACCCAGTCTCTTTGGTTCACTGTCTCCTATGTATAAATGTATGTACTTATGTATATATAGCACCTTGGAAAAAAGGTAGATTTTTCCTTTGCTGGTTACTTCACCAGGTAGGGTAGATCCAGACAAGTGTAGCAATGCTTGGACCTGCTCTATTACCACGTGGAAGCTGGTATTCCTTATCCATCGAGATGTGAACGCCCATGGTTGAAGGCTGTGGACCAGTATACAAACCAAACCACTTTCCTAGCAAAGCCAAGAGAAGAACAGCAGCTTATAACTTGGTTTCGATACCTCCTGAAGGATGTGAAGAGTGGGACCCATCATTCTCATAAGTGGTCATTGAAATAATAATTTTTCTAATAGCTCAGAGAAACCACAGCTTCATTCATGCAGGAGAACAGGTTGCACTTATAACCAAGTCGGGCATAAGTTGTAACTGAATTGTGCACTTATCCCTATATTCCAGTTCTGGAAAAGGCTTACAGGAGAGAACCAAAGCATACCTTGGAGGACAAAGTTGTTGAATGAGAGAGAGGATTTGGGAGATAGATTTTGTATCAGCATTTACTGCCTTTTTTCAGGCCCCAAGATATTATATCCATATTGGTTTTGCCCCATCCCTGGAAACATTCACAGTCAGGCTGGACGAGGTTTTGAGCAACCTGGTCTAGCTGAAGATGTCTCCGCCCATGGCAAGGCAGTTGGACTAGATGACCTTTAAAAGTCCCTTCCAACCCAAACCATTCTATGATTCTATCATTGATATGGATAGATAAAGCCTTTGGTAGTAGGAATTTGGTGACCATGTGCTCTGGAAAGAGGGTGTATTATCCTACTATTTGAAAATGATCTTTCAGAAACTACCTGTGGCAGATCATTGATGGAGAAAATGGCTTTGAAAGTCTGTGATTGCTTTCAGCCTGTACTTGCTTGGGCTGAATGAGGATGAGACCAAGCACTCTGTCTCCACAAAGTTGTGTGAATGGTCTAGATGACATGGGAGAACTCCTAAGTGGGATGCATATGAGGAAATGAGGCATATAACATTCTGCTTAATCTTGATACAAAAAGGGGCAACTTGCTATATGGACTTGGTTATCTGAAGGGCTTGTGCACAAGGATAACTGCTGGAAGAACTATGGCACATGCAGTGAGAAAAGAAATCAAACTATAGCAGGAATCAGCAAGATGGTATGTGTCCAGAGAGTCCTTTATTCTTATAGTTCTTATTTACCAAGAACTGAATGTAGGTTTTATTTATAAATAACTGAAGTAGTTTGTTACAAAAATGTTTGTGCAGTCTGCTCATTTCCCTTCAAAATAGTGGAGAAGCCCTTGTTCTTCTGACTCTCAGTTCCATAAAGAGTACACCTGATGTACATTCAAGCTTCAATACATGAACCATTCTTCAAAAAGCCTAAGATGAAATCATTAGCCAACTTCTGAGGCAGAGATTCAAAGGTTGCTCCTGGTATTCAAAGTATTTAAGGCTTGAGGGGGGGCCATTAACAACTTCTAGTCTGCCCTCTTGTACAAAGTGGGTCACAACATTTTACCCTTAGGAATTTTTATAAGGCTTTGAAAAATGAAACTCAGATTTCAAAATTACAAGGAAAAAACTGCTTGTAAAAGCATCTATGACATTTCTGCCTATACTTTAACAAAATGAAAGTCTGCAAATGGACCGAATATAGCAGAGTGGTTCTTGATGATGAGGGAACTGGCAGGTTTGGAAATGGAGCCTTTAGCTTTGAAAAACAAGAGAGTGGACTTAAGGGAAATTTATTGTGTCACAGACTCCCGGTGTAATGACACATCAACCAGTCACAGAGGTAGGTGGAAAGCACTTTTGCAAAGGGCACTGCTGTTACAGTACTTACCATACTTTTCTATCTCTTTTCTTCTTTTCTTCTCAGTAATGCACAGGAAATGGATGAAGTAAGAGGGGCGTTTTACATAAAATAACCTAGAATAGTTGGTGTCATTAGGATTAGGGTCTGGATTCTCTTCTTGAAATGCGTGCGTTGGTGTGATGTGGAGGCAGGGATGGCAGGTTCACCACAAAAGTGACCAACTAATGGGAATGTTCTGTTAACTCTTGGTTGGGCCAAGGTGAAAAGGTCAAAAGGAGGAGGAAGGAAAAGGAGGGAATAAGGAAGGAAAAGAAGTATGTATTGCTGGTGACAGCATAGTGTTTACGGTCTGGGCACAAACACGTAGTTTCTGCAGGTGAAGAAGAAGGTGACAATGGTAAAGCATCTTGGTAAAGCACTTGGTAAAGCATCTGATTCATGAACTGGTGGCACCTGCCATTGCACCCAGCCGCAGGAAGATGCAGGGCTGGGCTAGCTGAGGAGGAGCACTATGGAAATTGGTTTTGCCTGAGGTACATGCTGTGCTATGCTTGTCAATCTGTGCTTGTCAAGAAAAGGCAAGATTTATAGACACTCTGTGCTGTGCTTAACAGTGAAGTTGTCACAGAGTCATTCCCACTGCACGCTGACCTCCCCTTCTCCCTCACCCCTTCCAGCCCTGTTTCTTCATAAAGCACAATAAGAGAAAACCACATAGGAAACATTAGATCTTGCATTATTACAGAAGCATGACTTAGGTAGATTCAAATATGAAATAAACCTCATTTTATAAGCAATTGAAATAAAATTGGCTGAATGGCATCTGGGAGAGCTTGGGCACAAAGAGCTGGTACTGAGCAATACCTAGAAAGAGAGCCAATGATATTTTGCAGTGATTTAGTGTGACCTGTGCACTCGCCCAAATCCCCTGTAGGTGGTAGGATCTAGCTTGAACAACACATAATACCAAACTTTTAAACCTATTCTATGTAAACTTATAGCTCTTTCTTAATTTATCTATTCTCTCTCTCTTTTCGTCCCTCTTTACACTGCTTGTCAGATCTTCACATCCCCAGTGGCTTCAGTTCTGCAGTGATAGCATGTCAGTGGTTTGTTCATGTTATGGTTGAATTAATATTCTATAGAGTATTTTCCCCCAGTCCATCTGGATCCTGCTGTGATCCACAGGCTGGGTCCCCATTCTCTGAGAAGTCTGAGTTTGTAAAAGGCAGTAAGACAAAATTGGATGATACGGAAGCTGCAACTTCCAAGCATTACCAGTGTAATCCACAGAGCAGCACAGTGAAAGGTTGATACGTTTTTTTCTTTTGTAAATTAGAGATGTTGAATACAGGATAATAGGAATTGTGGAACTTCTTATTGAAAAATAAATACCTTTGAAAGAAATAAATTAAATAATCCTGTACTCAATGAACAGTGATTCTGTGTTTGGTCTCCTGGTTTTGATGATCCTGTGTGTGTGAGAGAAACATTAAACGAATGTTTAGAATTCTTTCAGCTCTTGTCACATTTACGCACAGATTCACCTCTCTGGGATGCTGGACTTTCAGATCATTAACACGGACTCTCCAACCTAGCAGAAATTTATCATGGTGCATTCAGGTGGACCAGTAGGATGAAATGTAATCTTCTTCCAGTTTTTGCAACGGTCTTTGTACTATGGCAAATCAGAGATGATGTTTCAAAACAGCATGACTAAAGAGTTGATTCTGCCAAAAGCTGCAACACTGAGAGTTTGCCTGGTCTACCATGTTCCGTAGGGATGGATTGCCTTGTGGTAAGAAGTGTCAGATCAGGCTACAGCCTCATATGTATATGACTGAATTGCTGTACAATATATAGGTAAAATGCTATTAGAAAGAGTGGGGAAATGACTTTTCTAAACAAAGGAGTGCTTCATCTGTCCTGCAGGGTTGGTGAGGTGGATGAGGATACATGATCAGAGCATTAAACACTGGAGATGTGCAAGCTGAGTAGGAAGTACTTGGTCTGTTAAATCAAACATACTGAGCCTTGTGGAAATATTTGACTAGAATGACACAGTGGTATTTATTAGGGTTACAAATTAAAGAAACCTACAAATTGGGTTGGGTCATACAGACTGATAGAGCCATTACTTTGACATGAATCACCTTCCCAAGAGTTCCGCCCATTGTTAGTGCTGTGATCATGGACACTGCTGAGAGGAGGAACGTCAGCTCTTGCTGATGGGCCAGTCTATGGCAGTTGGGAAGAGATGGAAGAAACCTATGGGGAACGTGCAAATCTCAGTGGATATTTGGGAAGTAACCCTTGTGGCGCAAACTCTCACTGCAAATATAGCGAGTAGAATGGAATATAGCAAAAAGATGAGCTGAGATGGTAAACTATCCAATTCCTTCCCCCTCTTCTGCATAAGTTATTAGTGCCTGGACAGAGTGAGAGAAGCATGTGGTGATCCTCAAATAGATCATAACACTACAAGTCACAATCTTCCAGCTTTCACTCTGCTTTGCAGGACTTGAGCTACATGGGCATTTGCCCATGGTTTTGGATGTTACCCTTGGTATAAACTGCTACCTGCACATGTTTTCCAAATGGCTCAAGTTACTCTAATAGAGTCTCTGTTTTCTTTACAGTGTTATTAAAATTGAGTCATTTGACAATACAGCATCATGGTCAGTAATAAGCTGTGCATCCTCTAGTGTGCAGAGCTCAATTACTGACAGAATTAATGGACTGGTAATTCTCTCACCTCTGATTTGGTAATGGCTTGACTATTCTGTAGTTGAATATTCTGCCGTGAACAAAATGATACTGCACACAAGGTCCTTGATTTTTTCTCTTTGTGATCCAAAAAGCATTTATTTGTTCAAGTTTTTAGGCAGAAGTGTTACAAAGACACAGCCTTACTTGGTACCGGTTTTGGCAGATAAAGGAGCTTATGTTTCACGTTGTTCCAAGACACTTGCTCTTCTGTGATAATGAACTGAGTGAATGGCAGTTCCCAGATTGCCTGGACAGCCATATATGTGCAGGAGATTTCTAATAGCATCAAGGCTTTGGTTAGGCTGGTAAGTCTGGAGGTATATTTCTTGAAGTTCTATCTGATTCTGCCTAGCTACAGATTTATATTAACCTAATCTTGATACATTGACATCCCAGAATTTTTTATTTTTTTTGTCTTTTGAGCAAGCTTGTTGAGCATTATTCTCTTAAGGATTTATAAGCAGCATGAGAAATGAGGTACAATAGTAGTTATCTCAGCATGAGCTGTCACCTTTCGGTTCATCGCAGCCGATGATGTTTGCATCCTGGAGTGCCTGAGCAATGATCATGTTATCCCACCTGATGGTAAACAACTGCACCACTTCTCTGTAAAACTAGACACCTTCATATATGTTAGCAGGGTGCCTGCGACTCCTGCTTCTTTTCTCTCTGACATTGATACTTTAGCATTTCTGCTGCAGTTGTGATTGTTGCCAGCTGCTTCTGGCTGGAAACCTGTGAGATTTCAATGAGTGCATCAGTAGAAAAGGCAGGAAGAGACACTAACCAGCTTCCAAAATGCTTGCAGAGAAAATAGATCCATTTGACAACTTCCTTCTATTTGTCTCTTTTCACTTAAAAGTAGGAAAGGCTTGAGAGCTGTTTTAACAAGTTGGGGTTTTTTACCTCAGTTTTTCCTGCTCACTGTCCTTCATGCCATACACGTGTTATCTGCTTCAGTGTCTGCTAATCAGCTGCAATATTGCCGAGTGCATGGCTGATTAAGGCAGTGGAAAATGCCTCGCATTCGTGTTTACTGTAGTGGGGCAGAGCCATCACAGCCTTTGCACTGGACTCACTGTGGGTTCAGCTGCCATTTGCTTGAGTGAGAATCGTGTACAAATTCTCATAACGCATCCACAAATCCTCATAATGCATCCAACATAATGTGGTTCCTCTGTGGAACCACAGCCCTGTTCCTGTGATCACCTGGCAGCTTGTATGAATGTTTTTTTCTCTAAATTAGGAAACCATAGGAAATACTGAGAACTGAGATGAAGCACAGGGACAGCTACTGAGCATGGATGCATGTGTTTATAGCCATACTCCATATTAAAGTGGCTTCCCATGAACAGCTGTGTTATAGATCTTGGGAATGAGCTGGAAAACTTTTAAAAATCAGAGAGGAGATGTTAGTGTGTAACTAATAGGAAGTTTTTCAGATGGCCTGTCATCTGCATGGCATATGACTCCATAATCAGTTTTGGGATTATCATCCGACCTACTCCATGTGCTACACATTTACCTTTTCCTAACGTCAGTTAGATTTTGTCCTGAACATCGGTGAAGTGCTTGACAAGTGCAGGTCAAGGATATTTAGACGTGATTAACAGCTGTTTAAAACTGACAGTACAAATTGCCCCCTGTATTTTGAAAAATCTATAGCTGAGGTATGTTGTATGTGGGTACCTTGTGTTTTGGGGTACCGTTCACAGAAAGATGTGAGTTGTTCTCTGAATGTTTCCCACATTTATGAGGTTATATTTACTTTTACATTCTGAGTGAAAGGAAATGCCAAATTACCTATAACTTCTATACATAGGCAAGGCTCTCTTGCTTATGAAATTACTCTGTGAGCAGATGCATCGGTCCCCAAATGCCCTTGAAAGGTATTTGGGATACCTTTGTATGCAAAACAGGGATTTTGTGTACAAATAGCTATATAAAAGAATCCTGAAATCTTTCATTTAGTTTAAAATGGAGCTCACTGCCTGGGATATTTCACAGCTGCCTCCCTACTGTTTTTATAAGCCCGCTGTAGAGCCGAGGAACAAGATCCTTGGTTCTTGGTGTCTCCAGCTTTGTGCCTCGTCTCAGCCGGTTTCTCACGTAGTGCAAACAGAGCTTCTAATGCTGTGTGTGTATGTAGGAGGCAACATTAGCCACCAGAGCTGACGCTACTGTTCAATAAATGCCAGCAGGATAAGGAGAGGTGGGGGATTCTTTGGAGGAGGTATCGATGTTTCCTAGGCAATGCTGACAAAAGCATGCTGCCTCTAATTGGCTCCACTACAAATATTTACAGCTGTGAAAAGAAGTTTGCTGATCCCACGATGGTAGCCATGGTTGCCTATCTTTTTAGCTGCTGTTGTGCTGGTGAGAAACATGAATAGGTTGCAAGAATCCCTCGCTGGCTTTATAGCAGGAACATTTGCTGACCCAAATGTAGAAGCCAATTAAGCTCTAAAGCTTCTGTGTGTTTTTTTGGTAAGCCTTACCATTTGTCCTGTTCATTAGCAAAAAAAAGGACAAACCCAACCAATAAACCCATGGTGAGGGGCTGCGACAAATTCAGGGCTTGTTACCATTTATATTGGTTGTGTGTATATAAATTAAATATTATCTTTCAATATAATGTCAATGTATCAGTCTACAAATTCAAACTCCCATGCTGGCAGTGTCTGTTTGCAGGCCTGTGTACTCAATCAACCTTTTGAAGTACAAGTGTTGGTACAACATGTTTTAATATTTGTTCTGAAATTGCCTGTCCATTTGAATGTGTACTCACTCCTGATGGGAGGAAGGGAAGAAGATGAGGCCAGGCTCTTCTCAGTGGTGTCCAGTGACAGGACAAGATGCAACGGGCACAAACAGAAATACTGGAAATGTCTTTTAAATGTAAGAAAAACCTTCTCTACTATGCGGGTGATCTAATACTGTAACAGGTTGCCCAAAGAGGTTGTAGAGTCTCTGTCCTTGGAGATATTCGAAACCCAACTGCACACAGTCCTGGGAAACCTGCTGTAGCTGACCCTGTTCGAGCAGGGCACTCCGCCAACCTCAAATATTCTGTGATTTTCTGGACATGCCATAAATTCTACACCTTCTGTTTTATCTTTGTTGTGCGTTTTATACAATGTGTATCTCATTTTAAATAATGGATCTGAAGTCCCACAGAATGAACCTGCAGGCACAGAAGGTACATTGACTACTTGGTATTACAAACCAACACCTTGCACAGGTAATGGGCTTATAATCCCCAGGCTTGCATGCCCCAGTGCACCAGGCTGCACACTTATTTTATAAGTTGAATGGGAGTCAGAACATACCTAGCATATTTTGTTTTTCAGGAAGTGAAGATGGTTACCCATGAAAATTTTAATCAGAACAATTCCTGTTGGTAGTTGTGTGCTCTAGTGGCAGAAGGTACGAAAATGACTCGATCTGCTTTCAAGACTCTGAAATAATGTCACATTTTTCAATAGGTGAATATCCCCAGATGTTGATACTCTTTCCATGCTTGAGGCTTCAGCAAAATATCTTTTTTTTTTCAGTGAAAATCCAGGCTGCAGAACTGCTTGGCAAACTTAACAGCCTTGCTTGCTAGTCAAGGCCCATTAGCCTGAATGTTTGCATGAGCTTGTCATAGACACTGTAATAGGCAAGACTTCACATCGACATTTAGTGCTGAATGTATTTCTTTTCAATCAGATAACATGTGGGCTGCTGTATTGTGCTGATATTTGTTCTCCATTTTCCAGCCAGTTCTTGAAAGTAGCTCACGAATGCACAGTGAATTATTAACATCTGTTTACTTTCAATTTAGCTTGAGAAATTTCTCATGAGGTTTGTGCCTTCTTGCTTAATGTAGTGCTTGGATGAGCTTTACTTCTCATAGTTACTGCTGTCAGCGTTGAGTCTTGAGCTGAGACTGATGCTGCCAACGACTTGATATGTGGCATAATGTGGCCACTCATGTGAGAGCTTTCTGTAAATATGCAATGTAGTCTCAGACAGTAAATTAAAGATTAAGTTTATGTGCTGGTTTAGTATGTCAGCAATTTGTCAGGACAAAATTCCATAGTGATTTCGTATGCATGTACTTTGGGGAATTGTGAATTAAGCTTTAGCTAGTGATGAATTATCCAAAAGGTGCATGTGCAAGCAAATACTATTTTGGTGGTGACTAAGAGCATGGACAGATGAGATCATAAAGATAGGTATCTCATTGACAAATTAACAAGTTTGTATTCCATTTTTCTGTAAATTTCTATTCAGCTATTAGCATATCTTACAGTGTTGGAAGATTTGTACATTTTCTCACTTAAGTGCCCCAAATATGAGCAGCAAGGCATTGAATTTAGGTGCAAGAGTTGATGCTTTCCTTTGTGTCTTGGGCCATATACTCTGTGGGTACCAAGCACAGAAGTGCAGTCCTCAGGGACATATAAAAAACATTAGTTTCTTTCTTATTTAATTTCCTTCATTTTTCTTGTGATCTTTTTCCTAACTCCATGCTATGTTCTAGACTCTTTGCCCCTCTGCCTTGAATTTATTCCATACCTTTCCAAATTGAGGCTTACATGATATTTTTGCCTGGAGAATCTCCAAATCACTCTCATTGCTGGAAGCAGTAACCCTTTCTGTGTATTGCAAATGGAAATAGAAAACAGTTTGACTCAAGGGAGGACATGCCTTGATACAATCTTTGGTGGTCTTAAATTGACTGTTGTACTTCCTGGTGCCAGGAGAATGAGATGTCATCTTTCTCAGGAGTATTTGGTTGCACGTGCTTTGTCTGCAGAGAAGTGAGGACCGTCCCACCTGCCTGCTAAAGGTGATCTCCTTTCTGTCCCGTTTTCTTTGCTTCAGCTGTGGTATTTAACTGCTATTCAGTAATTCCTTTATTTTGTTGAAATGTCTGCCAACATGTTCAACAGTTCCCTGACTTAATGACTGCAAGAAGATGCATATGGCTATATGAGCAGCATATATGAGCAGACAATCTTCCATCACTAACTTATTTTTAATTTTCTCGTTCCATTTGTGACAACTGCCCTATGGTACTGAGCTGGGCTCTACAATCTGCTGCCTTTTTACAGTGATACCTTTTTTAGAGACACACATGAGAGGTTCTAGCTTTAGTAGCATTATCTTACTTAGGCTGCCTTTCTACCAGACCAAGTCATTATTCATTCACCTATTCCTCAATGTGCCCCTCTGTCATGTTTCTGTGTCATTAGCTCATGTCCCACACACCCAGACAAGTTTTATCAGCTCCAATTTCCCTTGTTCCTTTTTCTTCTAATGGCTAAACTGCATCACTTCCTCCATAGTAATTTCTTAGATATGTTTCAATTCTGCACCAATTTCTTGCAAATACATCTGCCTATGTTTTGTGCATTGTGTAGTGTTTCACTGATCTCACTCATAATTTTTAATATATATTGTCAACCAACATGGCTTCTTTTTGTCTGTTACTATTCCATTCCAGCAGGCAGTCACTTTTTTGGTTTTGAATTTTTGACTCCTTTCTGCTGTTTGGTTTTTGGGTTTTTTTCTCCCTAGTCTGTAGGTGCCTTAGTGTCATACCACAACAACATGCTGTTTGAGTTTTTTCCCATCCATGGTTACCATGTTTGTGCTTTCCCCACAATGCGGTCAGGTCACTAGGATCTGTCTGGCAAGCCCAGATAGACTCCAAGTGAAAAGTAATGCTGTGGGTGATGATAATTTCTTCCAGCTCCATGACCACAGCTGACAATTCTGCAGCTCTGCAATTCTACGTATCTGCAGATCTGCAGTTCTCACTGTGCTGAATGAGCATTATACAAGCCTGATGGATTTCTCTAACAGTTTAGTCAGAGGGCAAGACCAATTTTAGGATTCCTTTTAACACACTGTAACAATCCACCAATAAATCCAACCTGATATGCTTCAGAATCTAATTTCCTTTCTCTTAAGGCACTTTCTCTAGAAGGTGAGATTTGCCCTTTGGAAAATGGCAGTTGGGTGGTTACCAGAAAACAATATAAATGTTTATGAAAAACCTCCCTGGGGATGTGTAGGAGCTGCATTTAAGGTCAGGCCCTTGTCCTATGTCCTTGCTTAAGGTAAGTAAACTTGTGCCCAGCCTTGTACCCTGCTGATCCTGACTTTGCCTTGCTGACAGTTTCCTGGCTTGGCCTTGGCTCTGCCACGTCATGTCAGATTTGCCCGGTCATCTAGGTTCTTGGATGATGATGGTTGCTGCTCTTGGACCTGCTTTGCCCTCCTCACTCAGACAATGGGGACTGTGCCCTTGTTGCTAAGGGCAATGTCTTGCCTATCTTTCTGTCACCCTCAGCTCCTGGCTCACCTTCCTTTGTAGGGCTCCCCCACTACTGTTGCTTGCTGATAATGGGTTGATGGATGGACAACTCCTCCTTTCTGCTTGGAAATCAGTAATCATTAGAAGTAGATGCCATATTGCAGAATAATTCGACATGTGCTACTGTCATTTTTCCTGATAGGAGATCCTGTACTATGGAACAGTTCACACTGCCACATTGCAAAAATACTGTGATATAAAGAGAATGTTAATGGCCTGTTTCGTGATATGCATGTTTCCTATACCACCTGTATAACTGAATAATGGTTTTTTCTACATATTATCCTGCATTGGTGTTGCACCCAGACCTGTTTCTATTTCAAAAACTTCTACCATAATACTTTTATTTTGAGTTGGATTCTAAATAAACAGGCAGAATGTTTAGGAGTAGAGACCTCTAGCTCCTTTACATTTGATAAATGATAAGGGGAAAAGCTTTCTGTGTTTTGAGTAACATTTTCAGCAGTGTCTAGATCATCCTGAGAAGTATTTCAGGGTAGTGACACCACAAAGGAGGGAAAGCTCAGTAAGTAACTGCAGCGCTGATTTTTGAGCATTTCACTTTTCTTTATAGAGTTATTTTGAAGAAGTTCAATATGGTCTTAGTGGTAGTTTGTTTAGTTTGGGGTTTTTTTTTGTTTATATGTAAGAACACCATCCACACTTATCCTTTCGGTGGATCAGATCTATTATTTTGGACACATCCAAATGGGAAAAAAAAGAGATGTTAAAGAACTGAACATTAGCCAGCAGTTATGATACAGAGGTATTGTCTCAAATCAGCTTGAAACACTTAGAATGGGGATGGCTTCATCTCACAGTCACAGCTGTCATATAGTGTTAGAAGACTATTTTGAGTGCTGTCTTAGGAATGGCCTTACTCAGTGCCAGTTAATTATGGGCTGGCTGGCATACAATATCTGACTTCTTTGCTGTCAAACTATGAGATCTGTGTGTAGGATTTCTTTCAACTAAAATTCATTGTTGTCCCACAGAGTTAACTGTAAGAGTCAAGCTTTTCTTGGGATAGCACTTCCCTGTCCCTTTATCCCTTGATGACTAAGTACCCAGTCTTCTAAAAACTCACATTCATAGACTTTCTGTATTTTAAGTGCCAAAGTATGTGTGATGATTTGCTCTCTAAAACTGCCTCTCCCTCTTCTTTTATTACAAAAGAAGTACAGAAAATTAGCTCAAACTGGACTTTTGAGTGGCTAAAATAATAGGAGGTGAACCCTGCTTTATATGCACCCAAATACCTATAATAGCAATGGAAGACCCCTAAACTTTGATTCAAACAGAAAGAGAAGATATCTTGACTATGAAAGGTATGGAGTCCTCAGCTTCTGTCCTCCTGGCTCAGATGGGTGCATGGCCCTTTTGTTCTCACCCGAGTCATATTTGCTGTGTGCTACATCTGTTGTCATTGCCACATTTCCTGTCATATGTCCCTCTGTTCCCCAGCAGTCTTGAAGAAGAATGAAATGGCAAGTAATGCTATGGGAGTTTGTAATTTTCTTTTTTATTCTTCTGGCATATATTTTAAAAATGGACAGTTGTGCCAACGTCTGTCCAAAGGACTGATACGAGTGGATACTCGGACCTTCATAGATCCACAGCTTATTTGTAGTACCAGTGATAGATGGGAGAAGGAAAGCAGCATAGTGACATAGAATTTCACATGTTGCAACTTGATACTTCTGCTGTGGCTGAATTGTGATTTTGTCTTGAATTTAGATGTGCTAGAAACCTCTACAAACTCACTGAGGTAAGACCACATGGAATGGTAGTGGAATTTAGTAGTACATAGTGGAATTTAATAACCTCTGATGGCAATTCTGAATGATTCCGAGTTTGATGAAGATCACCTCATCTCACAACACCAGAGCTTCTCTGTCCTTATTTATAAAGCAGCCAAATAAATACACTTCAGTGCACACTTGGCTTTTAGTAGTTTTTCAAGGAAAGTGATCTTGATCTTGTAAAATTATTTTTTTTTCTTCCTTTTTTCTTTTTTTTTTTTTCTGTAATGGAACTTTGTGAGTGTGTAATTGAAATTAAAACTTGTTACGGAACTTCAGAAAGCAGAGAGAAAAGATGCTGAAAAGACAATGCCAAGTGGAGGCATTCTACAGCAACACAAAGAGGCCTTTGCAATAGGGCATTGCTCCCTGCAGTGAAATAATCCTGGGAACCAGTGAAAATGCATGTTTTACAAGCCACAGAAGAGA
>WEKW01030366.1:351-16635 GCA_013389905.1 Sula dactylatra | reverse complement strand
AAGAGTAAGTGTGCAAAACCAACAATCATTTTTTTCTGACTTAACTATCTAAGCAAGGCTAACAATAATATTATTTGAAAGGCAGGTTGCTGTATGAACAGTGCGTGAAGAGATTGGATTTTCCACCTAATGAAACCAAATTGTGCTGTTGCTGCCTGCAGCTGAATTTCTACAGTCACACATGAAAAAGACGTCCTGACAGGAGAATGCAGAACCAAGTCCTGAGCATTTTAGAAGACAATGGGCTTTGGATCAGATACTTAAAAATAGTAGCCATGGAGTATGAATGACTTCTTTAGCACGCTAGGGACAGTGGTTTAAAACAGGTCCTGATCTTGACATTGGTTCTTCCCCTTTTGTGCCCAACAAGCACAGTGACTAGTGTTACGAGTTCGGTTGCAGGGCTCTACACAGATGCAATGTAATTATTTCATTTGTGAATCATTTAGTCCAAATGTTCAAACTAATCATCTTTCCAGCTATTTATAGGTTGCAGCTGCCAAGTTGAAAGCCAGCAAACATGGGAACAGTAGAGAAAAAACAGAGTTTGCTAAGTGCCTGTAGGCTGTAACTGAATGTTTTAACTGATCTTGACACAGAGGTAGTTTTTCCTTGGAAGCATAGTTTCCTTGCCAAACAAGACGTTGTGGTAACACCACAATAATCCCCACCCCAAAGCACAGTTTCCAGGGAGGAGTTTTTAAGTTATTGCTCTTTTGCTACTATATATTTCTGTACATTTTTCATGTGAATCTTCATTTAAGGAGAATCTTTACCGATCTGAAGAGAATTGCACAGAGGAGCAGTAATTGAAGAATTTTCCTCCATCAGTGTGGTTGACTGGAAAATGCAAACACAAAGATGGCTTTTCCTTCTGTCTCAAGACTGCTCGTTCTGTTCAGCAGGAAGGTAATGGGATTTATACAGAAGTACTACGTCAAAATACCTTGTATGCTACATCCTACCAAAGAAATAGGAAGAGAATGGTTCTGCTCTTAGCTGTTAGAACATAATTTCAGGACTAGGGCCTGAAAATTACAGCTTTTACCTCTAATAATCTAGAATGTTGATTTTGAAAGTTACCTTTTTTGTTTTCTGAAGCATGATGGTGCTGCACTGCTAGTCTCTGCCAATCTTCCTTGGCATGTCTTAGAAGTTCTGCCCTATGCACTAAATGAGAACTAGACCTTATTTTTAACCTTTGCTTCCATAACTGGGAGAGACAATAATTGACATTATTTCTATTGTTTGTGTTTGTGCCTGAACAACTGGTAAACGAATCAGATTCTGTCCTTTTTCTTTTTTGACTTTCTATTCCTTTCATAGTTGTATGACAAGGCAAGAAATAACCAAATCTGCACATATTTGCAGTTAAAAGATCAGTCCAGAAATGTTTTAAGATCTGCTGGAAACTTCTTTTTCTTACTGGCACAAGTGGTTGGCACTAGGGTTTAGATCCTTATTTGTCTTACAGATGGGGTGGATAATACCAAGACTGACTCTGGGACAGGGATTTCTGTGAAAAATCCTTGTAAAGGCAGTTCCAGAGAGGAGATATACCTGCAAGAAATTGAATTTTTTGAGGTGATGCTGTACTTCAAGCAGAAGTAGGGTTTCAGGCAACTGATAAATGAAGAGCTGTCCTCTGCTTTTCCCAAAGGATTTGTCATGGTAGTAGACAGGACTTATTTATTACCAGTCAATGTGGGCAGCTACAGGTCTCTGGTGACATCACCACCATTTCTATTTTTACCTTGAGACACTACCACTAGGCTGATGAACCAAAACAACAGAGAGGTGAACCACACTCATCTGAAATCCTGTGAAAGGCAAAATCCTGAACTCAGCCCTATAACCTGGCCCTTCTCACTGTTGTTGTTGGCACTTCTGCCTTTACAAGGTGCCTGTTGATATTGGGCTGAATCAGTCAATGGCTTTCTAGGCACTGACTAATGACTTCCTGCCTGACTGCTGGGTGAAGGAAAGCCAATTACTTTGTTAACTGAAAAGTCAATGTGGTGTTACAACACCTACTATGTTCTTCTTTCACTTAGAAGCAGTCTTGAAGTTGTCACAACTCTTGAGCTCAGTGTCCTGAATATGGGACATGTAGGCTGGAGTCCATTTATCCTGATTTTAGGAAATTAAAAGGTAAATGTCAAATTTTAAGCTCCTTTTATGGTCAGGGAAGCAAATACATTTTTTTAGAGAGGGCAGTTTCTCTTATTCTAAGACAGGAAATATTGAAGAAATCAAGCAAACCAGCTCTAGAGGCAACTATTTTTTTCCAGTAACTATAAAAGAAGCCTGTAGTGAACAATTTAATAAAAATAAATGAGCTATGTTGTTACTTTTTCTTGCTGGCCATGTCCGAGTCCTGCAGGAAAGGCATATGGAAAAATATCAGCCTGTGAATGAATAACTTTTTTGCTTAAAACCTACTTGGTAGGCAAGGGAGATATGCATGCCTTTTGGTCATCTCCTTTTCCCGGACCAAGGGTGGCCATACTTTTATCTACTCTTCTGCAGACCAAGACCCTCACCATCTCTATAGGGAATAGCATAGTAGGGGAAGGTAATAGATTTGACCAATTTCTTTCCTCTGTGTGTATGAACATGGAATAAGATCTACAAGCTCTAATGATGCTCTCAAACTTTCTCTTCCAGTAGTGATGCTCAGTAGCTTACTGTTTCATTGCTTATTCATGGCAAGGAGTTGTTCAAGATGAAGGATAAAACTACATCAACAAAATGATACATTTTAATTATGAATTAAAATAAATATAAAATAAATTCTAAAATATCAACCTTTGCAAACTCTATATTTGTTTTTAAAGGTCCTGTGGATCAATAGCTTTCACATAGTCATGTTGCTGTTATCAGGATGTTGAAGGTGCTGATATGTATGCTTTAAATATTATTTCTGAGTTATTATTAATAATTGTACTCATTGAAGATAACTAACACAGGCAGGTGTTAGTAAGTTGTACAGTGCGACTTGGGAATGAGCATGGCACACACATGCTTCCCAAGTTTCTTAGAGAAAAAAGGTTTAACTCTTTTCATGTGACACAAATAAGAAGATGATGATGTTCTCCAAATAAATGAAGCATTTGACTGAAAGGATTGCCCATCCAACATCCGATCAAACACTGTCATGCTCTTGAAGATACCAACCATGCCCAAAGGATGTGCAAGCAAGACCAGGGAAATGTATGACATCAAACTTGAGAATACAGCTATCTATAAGAATTTTTTTTGAGCCTGTAGAAGGTTGCTTTTATTTTGCCATTGTACTGAGAACACTGTCCCTCTTCACACCTTCACAGGGCTGAATACCACCCACAGTATTCTGAACCATGTGCAAACTTTCCACCACACATCCTGAAAGCCTGCTCCAGGTGCCTGTACCAGCGTTTATTGCTGAAGATCCAGCTTATTGTTTGCTTCTATGCGACCACATCAAGACTGGGATTCACCTGACTGAATGTAGATGTCCCTATCTCAGATATCTATACAATATGTTCCTTAACAGTCAGTAAAGGACTGATCAACATCATCAGTGATTTCTAAGGTACAATTTTTCTCATCTTAGTCTGGATGTAGAAAACTGATTAACAAAAACACTCTTTAAATGTTTTACTATAAACTCACTAGGTGCCCAGTTAGCTGCTCAATGTGCTGTGAAAGAGCTAGTAGCATGCATGTTTATTGCAGAGGAGTTGGGATAAACGGACATCTACGTGTGTCCTCAGCTAGACAGCAAGACAAAGACTGATTATGATCCAGTCAAAGAGAGGTAAAGTAGGTTAGGGATTAATTACACTCGGGGACAAAGGTTAATGTATTAAAAATTGGAAAAATTACAATTTAGCTCCTAATTTGAGTAACAAGTCTACCCATTCCATGGTTGATGTTGTTTGCTGCCATGTTGGCTCTTTAACATAATGACTCTTAATGAGTTAACAGTATTCCTCTTGGTTTTCCAAAATTTGATTCTTACTAACAAAACTGTCCGGGGTTTCTGTGGCATTTTATTGCTCATATCTTATCCCTTCAGTTTGGTGTCTTTAGCATCCAGCTGCATCCCTGTCTCCAGGGATGCTCAGAAAGTGCAAGGAAGAAAAAAGTGGGAAGCAGCTGTACTGACAAAAGCTTTCTAAGGAATTATATGCAGGGGTAGATTCTGGTTTGTGTGGGGCATGCAGGAAGGTTTACAAACAGAAAGCAAGGATGGAGAACCTCAGCAGAACTCCAGTGAGTTACTCATACGTGTCCATGATTCAGTTTCTCCAGTGCAACTGAAGAGCCCCTCTGAGATTTATGAGAAGAAAAAAACCTAGAGGAAAAGAGAATAATTGAATATCAGTATACTCCATCTTCAACAATCTTGTTTAGGTTGTCATTTGAGCCAAGGGCTGGAGCGTGTCCAAAGAAGGGCAACGAAGCTGGTGAAGGTTCTAGAGAGGAAGTTGTATGAGTAGCGGCTGAGGGATCTGGGGGTGTTTAGTCTGGAGAAGAGGAGGCTGAGGGGAGACCTTATGGCTCTCTACAACTACCTGAGAGGAGGTTGTAGTGACATGGGTGTCGGTCTCTTCTCCCAAGTAAGAAGTGATAGGACAAGAAGAAATGGCCTCAAGTTGCACCAGGAGAGGTTTAGATGGGATATTAGGAAAATTTCTTCACTGAAAGGGTTATCAACCATTGGAACAGGCTGCCCAGAAGTGGTGGAGTCACCATCCCTGGAGGTATTTAAAAGACGTGTAGATGTGGTGCTCAGGGGCATGGTTTAGTGGTGGGCTTGGCAGTGTTAGGTTTACAGTTGGACTCAATGATCTTAAGGGTCTTTTCCAATCTAAATGACTCTATGATCCTATGACTGGGGCAGTATCAGCTACAATGTGCTATTATTCACCTCCTTGGTCATATTTGCTTCCGTCTGCTGTTCCTCACTGAGCTCATAGATACCTTGTAATGTTCCCAGCACCATTGGTAGCTTGTGTCAACACCAATCTCCTTCGGCTTTGGGGTATATTTTTTGTAAATGCACAGAATCTGTTTCTTTCTGGAAAAATCACAGTGGTGCCTCTTCCACAAACTATGAAGTTGTGGTTGTATGTTCCAGCCAGCTGTGGGCTCATGTGTCTCACATATTTCTCACAAAAGATGAGAATTGTCTTGACAAGCATTAGGCACCTAATTCTGAGTCACTCACCCCAAACTCCATCACATATAAAAAACTCAGCCAACAACCCTAAACACTTCACACTTGTGGAAAATAATGCTCCTTCCCTTTCACCCTTCTTTATCTCCATGCCTCATATGTGAACGAACAAAGCACCTTGAAGTGTATGGTTTTCTGATGTAGCAAAGATAATGTTGGAGAATGAGACGACAACAGACATTTCAGAGAAGACTTGAAGGCTCCTTGCAACTGTACACACAGCTCCTGGCATCGTGCTTTATAATTGCATAAATTTGTCTTATTTTGAACTGAAGTTAAATGGCAATTCATGTTCTTTAGGAACATAATATTTGTCTTTTCAGGGCACAACTATTACTCATATTGTTACTGTGACAAGTGACTATAAACCGTATCACTTCATGAGAGGTTTTTTTCAAGTTTTCAAGCTTTGCTTTTTTCTGAATGGTGGACTGCAAGCTAAGTTGAAGCATTATCCAAAGAAATCTACAGCCTGACTGTTCCACACTGCTGTTCTCTGATATTAGTAATTTTGTGTCCCATGTCTTTCCAAGGTTTTCCTTTGGCTGTGGCAATAAGATGAGCTAAGCAATTCAAACTTGCAAAAGAAATAAATACTTTACATAAATATAACTATAATCATATGACAGGGATAAAGCAGAAGCCAAAATTTTATCATGAAGAAGGCAGTAGGTGAAGGACTGAGGACTATATGAGATGATATTTTCTGATTATTGGGTTTTGCTAATGATCCCTAGTAAAAGTTTGCTTAGGAAAACTGAATAAGTTGATAAACACTTCAAATTTTTATCTCCTGAACAGATTAGTTGAAAACATAAGAGTTTTTTTAAGGTGACAGTCACATGTAGTGTACTGATATAAGCAAGTGAAGAATGAATGTTTTAGCACTGTCCATTCACATAGCATCACCCAGAGATACTCAACATATTTCCACTAAACTTGAAGCCCATGTAAAAATGAGCCTTGCTTTGAGACCTTGCTGAATACTTGAAATTCACTGCAGTTTATTTATGGTTCATCAATATTTGCAAACATCTGAAGGACACCTGGGCTTATTTACATAAGACTAATGCACTGCACTTCTCCCTGCGTTCCACCTGAAGCTCTCGGACTACTTGACAAACCTTTATGAATTAAACATCTTGTTGTTTGACATTAATGATCTGAGTTAGGTAGGCACTTTGGGTCTGATCTTACTCAGCTGGAGTAAAATGGCTTTTTTTCTGTCAAAGAGAAGGCATGTTGATTTTTGCGTCTTGAGGATCTGATCTCGGTGGAAGAATTACTACATGAAGGGCTCAACTTTTTCCACAGCAGGTCTTCTGCGAACACAAAAACCTGGTGGGATGAATGACAGGAGTTTGAATGTAGAAACTGGGGTAGTAAGAAAGTCCCAACAAAAATTATTTTCCCTCACCGGTTAGAGAAGGCAAAAGCATAGCAGGGATGCAACCCTGAGCTCATGAACAAATTGATCTAATGAAAGATGTCCCTGACTATGGCAGGGGAGTTGGACTAGATGATCTTTAAAGGTTCCTTATGACCCAAACAATTCTGATTCTATAATTCTGTGCCTGGGATAGGACGAAGGAAGGTTTTGTTTTGTCTCATCTCAGCTACCTCAATGGTTGGCAGATTCTGGTTTTAGGCAGTTATTAGACTTATCCTGCAGCCAGTGAAGAAAGTCACAAGTCTGTCCTCAGTCACAAGTCTGTCCTCGGTGCATATTGAAGGTGGATCTTATGGCATGAAAGAGGAGAAGTTTCTGGATCATATACATACCTCCCACTTCAGCTGGTGACAGTCCAAACTGCTCTGCCTCAAGGTCCTCTCTCAGTCCTTGCAGTGCTGCTGTGTTGTTGATGTGGGTCACAGAGCTGGGCCTTGGATCTTCCCAGAGGAGAGTCAAATGCATGAACCTGAACTGGGACTTCCTTCTGTTTTATATTTGTACATGAACCCTTCCTCAGTGTAATTCTTCCCTATTTCAGAGGGACATTAGGATGGTAATTATCTTCTCTGAGTCTGTGAGACCTTATGTAGATCTATTAAGATGGGGATACCTTACTCAACTTTAGACACCTGTATTTATTTTTCTACATTAGCTACCCTCAGATTGTTTTGGTCCAAACAGAGAAAAAGACATCTACAGTTGTTCACTCATCTAGTTATCAAATCATGAAGTGGATTACCTTCTGTAGGTCCTTTGTTTTGGTTTGGCTTTTATCAATGAGTGTACAGGGAGTCTGGGTAACTAAGGGTAACATCCAGTCTTCATATTTTTACACAGTTCTGCTTTACAACTCATTAAATACCATTTTAACTCAAGCCACTGAAATGTTGTTTAGCCCAAAATTACAAACATTAAACATGAGCAAATCAGTTTATTTGAGGTAGTGACTTCAAAACTATGCCTTTCGGAGAAGGAATGCATAAGGAAACTGGAGGCTTGGGCTTCTACTGTATATAAAGAATAAATTAAAATTGGTGCATATTTGAATAGAGTCATTCTTAATGCATATATGTTCATATACCCGGGTAAGAATAACTCACTTGGCAAGAAGCAGCTATTAGTGTTTGTGCTTACTATCATATCAGTATGGCTTTAAAAGCACATTCAAGCTCATTAATGAATTGTTGTATCATAGGTTTTTGTGTGGTTATCAATAGCACCAAATTGTTTCTTGCATTTTCATAGATCTCATGTGACATGGCTTTTAATGCATATTTGGCCACCATTTGAAGTGCTCACTTAAGCTGGCATACTTCAAAGGGTTATTATTAGAGATTTTCTTCTCTTTTAAAGAGCCAAAAAATGGTCATAGATGTAGCCCTAAGGCCTATTTCCTGCACTACTGAATTTAACTGAATTGCTCTAGAAATTGAATTCATGTCATTTTAGATGTCCAAAAATTGCTTCTTTGTTTCTTAACTGGTCCATCATTTACAGGCAGTAGAAAGAAACAGGTACCCTCCAGATGGTCGGTCAGCTCATTTCAGAGCTGGCATCTAAGACAGTCCAGATGAGCTGCTCTCCCAAAATGCTTGTTTCACTCTTCTGACTCCTAACAGCATGGGGTTTGTACAGCCTGTCATAGATACCTAAACATCTAGCCCAGGAGAGAGGTATGGCTTTCTAAACTCTGTTGTCCAACAGCTCACGGGCAGACACATACATGTAGAAAAAAATAAATTTAAGTGTCCTAATTTGTAGCTGAATCCCACTGCTGAAATGTCAGATGAATCCTACCTTAAAAATGCCAGCTTCTCTCCTGTTTTTGTAACCTAGAGTGCTAGATGCAAATATGTGCATGTTATAAAAGATGCAAACTCCTCAGTTTGTTCAGGACAGATTAACTAGGTGGGGTGCACCCACCTAAACCTAAGTACCCCGGTCATTTGTAATACCTTGGGATATACAGGGCATTTACCTGCTGCCAGTGTATATGATACTGGATTTAGGGGACAGCCACAAACTTCTGCAGTGGCAGCCAGATGTCAGGCAGGTACAGTGCACAGCA
This sequence comes from Sula dactylatra, assembly GCA_013389905.1. Taxonomy (NCBI): domain Eukaryota; kingdom Metazoa; phylum Chordata; class Aves; order Suliformes; family Sulidae; genus Sula; species Sula dactylatra. The sequence continues at coordinate 7,890 of WEKW01030366.1, read as the reverse complement.
CCTAAACTGGCACCTAAACTTATGTGTAACTACCCCATCCACTGATTCTGACTCACAAAACTAACTAAGAGCAAGACCAGGACAGTGTTATCTTCTCTTGGGCAATTAGTCTTTCCATGCACTCATAGCAAAGTATAGGGCAATGATGTCAGTGAAAGACCAAAATATATATAAATATTGCTAAATATTTTTAAATTACTGTTGATTTCTTATTTACACTTTGACCACGAATGTTTTTATCTAACCAGCTAAGATTAAACTGATGGTCAGTCTACTGACAAAAGAAGTCTGGAGTAAGTATTACTGCTTCTGGAACAGTTTTGTTGTATTCATTCGTGTTTTTATAGGGATCTTGGGAATGTTTATTCCTTTTGAACTGCTAAAGGAGCTTTTAAGCAAGTCAGGAAAAGTTGTTTCCTTCACACTGTTTATGGCAGTTCTTTTTCATGTGAAACCATGAAGCAGGTTTTAAATACTCACTGTAGATGGTGCCAGAGAAATAAGGATTGTCATTAATGTTTACTTTAGTTTCGCTAGGTGAAACAGTTTCAAATATGAATCCAATGGGATTACACTACAGTTTCAGACAGAATTATTATCACTTCAAAACATCACTTTTCCTTAACCCTGCAAGAACTGGGTAGTAACAATGGACATTTTAAGTTATTTGGCACATCCACTCAGTAACCATATGGAAGGACTAATCAAGATCAACAGAAATGGTTTCTGGACATCACATTTTCCCCACAAATAGTGAACAGGAAGGTTCCTCAGCAAAGAGGACCACCTTGTCCCCCAGCAGTGATCAACTGATTCTAGTTTCCTAGAGGGAACTGGAGCCTGGAGGAGAGAAGGCTTTGGGAAGACTTATTGCTGTCTACACCTACCTCATTGGAGGCTACAAAGACAGAAACAGGCTTTTCTTGGAGGTAACTGGCAAAAGAAAAAGAGGTAATGGATAGATGTTGGAGCATGGGAAATTCCAACTGGATATTAGGATTTTAGGTGGAGGGGTTAGGGGGTTTGAGGGGGGTGTTGGGTTTTTTTGGTTTTTCTTTCTATGAGAATGGTCAAACCCAGGCTCCATAGAGAGACTCTGGAATCTTCATCCTTGGAAGTGTTCAGGACTCAGCTGTGTATGTCCCTGAGTAACCTCATCTGACTAGTCCTCCTCCGAGCAGAGGGTTGAACTAGTTGACCTCCAGAGGTCTTTTCTGACCTAAATTATTCTGTGATTCTGTGATTCTAAGACGATGAATTTTTTTTTTTTTTTTGCATGTATGTTCTAGTATCACAAAGAACATTCTTCTACATGAAGGCAAGACTAGAGGACATTAATGCATGAAGCAATACTTTGTCTATGCCTCTGTGCTCTGGGCGTTAAGGCTGGGATAAGCAGAAAGCAAGAGGAAAACTTGGAAGTCTGGTGTTTAAACTTGCATGGACTTCAGTAGAAACAGGACTTCATACTGAAAATTGACAGTATTTCTTGGTGCCATTTTCTGGTGTATTTTCCACTGAATTTAAGATCTATTGAGTTTCTAGGTCCATTTACTGAAGCATACCATAAATATATTTGCTTTCTCTCCTTTCCCACCTCTCCGGTTTAAAGTAATTTAAACGTCATTTGAAAACTGAAGGTTCTACGTCTGACATCCACTTTCCAGAATGTCAAGGGATTGAAATAATAGGTTTGTTTGCAGTCATGAATCTTACTATGATTAATGCATCAAACCATTTCTGGGATATGCCTCGATACTATTTAAGTACTCTTCAAAGCAAAGGCATGTAGACTGAAAGTTTAGAAGCTTCTCTCTTTTTGTATATCTTTGGGCATGTGTTTATCTAACTTCAGTGAAAGCACTTAGTGGATTTGCTTTTCTCATCCAAACATACATTGTAAGCTAAATAAAAATTCCTCTGGGGAAATGTTTTCTGATAATTTTGTATAAGTTATTAAAATCATCTTATAATTTAATATATTATGTTATAACCGTTTCCAGACTTATTGTTATTTATAAATAGCAATATACATAAATTTTTAATTTAAAATAATTAATAACATAAGTTATAATAAATAACAATAATAATTAACTTAAACATAATTAGTATATAAGTTATTAAACTTATAAATTTAAATTACTAAATAAAAAGAAAATTTTGTCCTGCGAAGATATTAGCATTGCATACATGGTTATAAATGTTTGATATGTGATACTACTAAAGAAGTATTGCAATCTAAATCAACATCATGGCAGGATTCTTAATCTGGTTTCAGGCCATATGGGAAATGTGTACAACGACTTCAAAAAGACCACCCAAATGATCACTGAGAAGTACTACTCATGGTTTGGGAAGGACTGCTACAAACAAATGTATGAAGAAATGCATTACAACCAGCAGGAAACCAAATAACAGAATTATTGGATAAGTCACCCATTTGCTGAAGTGTATTCAGGGGAGGCCAGTAAGAGGCATCTCCACCAAACTGCAAGGATCTGAAAGGGAGGGAGATAACCAGGTCTCTGAGATCTACCTTTTTAGAGGAGATCGCTGAAGCTGACTCAGACACCCTGAAAGAAGGTAGAAGCTGCTGAACTTTGGCAGCCCGTTCACCCTACCGTCCACGTGGCCCACGCTTACAATATATCTCAGAATAACAAGTGAAGCTGTCCCTGCCACTTTTCCACTTTTTCCAAAAATGCAAACAAACAAAAAAACCTGAGCCTGATTCCACCCCGCCCACCCCCATCCCCCCCAAAAAAAAAGAAAAAAATCACCTTCCTGGAAACTCAGCACTTTTTTTTGCAACTGAATTAAAAGTTTGAAATGCTGTAATTTTCTGTACTATGAAAACTCATTTTCACCTTACCAGCTACGGAGATACATACACCCAATACGTCCATCTGACAAGGCTCAACACAAAGAACACTGTGAAGGCTTAATAAGATTTCATAGTGGCTCCAAAAAGCCTACTTTTGCAAACCACCATTGTAGATATGAATTTCTGAGGACTGAACTGGAGTCATTTAGGCATTGTGGGGCGCCTGTTGTAGTTTGCAGGTGCCATTCCAAAACAGTCTGTGTCTTCCAAAAGTTCTCAGTCATGTTTGCCAGCTCTGCATGGAAGTCCTCGACTCAATAGCTGTGGTAGGAATTTCTTTTTGCACTATCATTATTACAATGAAGCAAAAAAAGTAAATAAACACATCATACCAAGACTATGCTGAAAAAGTAATCGAATCCCTTGTTCATTTTGGACATCACAAAGAATGGTTGTGGATCTGGAAACAAAACTAAAAGGCTTTATTTTGAGGAGTGAAACCAAAGCTGATGGAAAGAATCTGCTCACACAATAACCACGGCATGGACCATATTTCAGATATCGGTCTCAGTGGCTCAGTGCTCTGTTTACTTGTATGTTAACACACCATGGACATACAAGAAGATTTAGGCTTTATTCATCCTGGAAACCTAAGTCATCCTCTTGTGCTATTCATACAGAAACCTGTCTTATATTCACTTTTCTCTATGGATACCCTGTGCATGCTATTTCAATACCACAAATGCCTTGTTAGTATTAGAGCAGGAGATTGCAATCTGTCTCCATGCAAGAACCTAGCAGAACAAGCTGTGCAAGAAAATAGCAGTGTGGGGAAGATCAAATAAGCCTGGGCACACTGACCCCAGCTTATTCACTCCATGCCACTCCAAAGAGTACTTCCTTCTTCTCAATTCACCATAGGGACAGCAGAAAAAAAAAACAAAAACAAACCTACCCCAGCAATATAAAAGTCAAGTTGTTTTCTTCCTCTGCTTGTTTCCTTGCACACTACTTGGAAGAGAAAAGGAGCTGGAATAATGCCAAGTGTCACTGCAGAGGAGTCCTTAGCTGGCGCAGAGCCAGCATAATGTTTCCTACAACCCTTTTTTTTCTGATGGGATTTATCTGCCCTAACCTTCACCATCTAATAATTAGGCATCTAATCTAAGCCATTCATTATGTTCTCTCTGGAGTCGATGCAAAGAGAGAGGTTGGATGAATCACCCTCTGGGGGTCCTTGTCTCTGTGTGTTGACAACAGTCAGCCTAAAAGACTGGCTTAGAATAGACAGCTAAATTTTTGGCAGCTAAAATTAAATTAGATGAATCCTAGCATCAGCTGTACTACTGTGACTAGCAGACTGACTCAGAGTAAGTCACAGCAAGCCATGCTACTTTAAATGCTCAACAGGAGCCAGCATATTTCTGGCCCTGGGATCACTGTGTACATCTTTAGCCCTGCAAAGTCTGGATTAACATGTTTTCTCTACATGTAACTGTTGGGGCAGCTAAGCAGATCCACAAGCAAATCAGGAAATGATGCATGGAAAAAGATCATATGAACATGTAAGATAAATGTGCAGTGAGGTGGATTGAAAACTGGCTGAATGGTTGAGATCAAAGGATTGTGATCAGCAGCATGAAGTTCAGCAGGAGGCAAGTCCATAATGCTGTACCACAGGTGTTGGTATTAGGATCGATACCTTCTAGGATTTTTATTAATGACATAAATGATGGGACAGAGTTCACCCTCTGCAGCTTTGGAGATGGTGAAAATTCAGGAGGAGTGTTTGACCAGATGGCTATTCTGCCATTTAGAGTGACCCTTTTGGTCTGGGAAAATGGGCAGAGAGGAATCTCATGAAGGTCAACAAAGGGAAATGCTAATCCTGCACCTGGGGAGAAATAACCCAATGCACCAGTACAGTCTGGGGACCGATGGGCTGGAAAGCAGCTTTTCAGAGAAGACCCTAGGGGTCCTAGTGGACACCAAGTTGACCATGAAACAACAGTGTGTCCTCAGAGCAAAGAAAATGAAAAGCATCTTGGGCTGAATTGTGAATAACATCAGCAGCAAGCTGAGGGAGGTGATCCTTCCCCTGCACTCAGCCCCAATGAGATGTATCTGGAAGGATGTGTCCAGTGCTGGGCTACGTAGTGCAAGAGAGGCATGGACATACTAAACTGAGTTTACTGCAGTTCCACAAAGATGATCAAAGCATCTGTCTCACAAGGAGAACCTGAGAGAGCTGGGACAGTTCAGCATGAAGAAGAGAATGTTTGCAGGGAGGTATCTTATCAGTGTGTATAAATACTGACTGGGGGAGAGTAAAACATATCCAGGGTACTCTCAGCAGCACCGAGTGAAAGGACGAGAAGTAGTGGGTGCAGTCTGAAGCAGGGGGAATGCCATTTGAACTTTTTTCCATAACATATTTACTCTCAGAGTGTTCAAGCAGTAGAACAGGTTGCCCAGAGAGGTTGTGTAGTCTCCGTCCTTGGAGATATTCAAAATCCAACTGGACACAGTCCTGGGCTACCTGCTGTAGTTGTCCTTTCTCTGCCAGATGGGTTGGACTGGATGTTCTCCAGAAGTCCCTGACAACTTCAACCATTCTATGCCATTCTCTCTATATCTAGTCTCCTTGCTGCATGAAGAATGAGCTGAATCAGATATATTTCATGCTTTGTAAAAAATCAACAGTTTTGATGCCAGTTTTATAGAGTGTATATAAAAAGTCACATCCAGTGTTTCCTTTGAGATATTTTCTGATCATTTCTAATTGTTCAAAACCAGCGCAGAACTGGAGCATGAAATCCTGATGCATATGTCAATAAAACTCATGAATCACATCTAGATCATAATGCAAAAGAGATTACACATATATGTTAGAAATAGCAGATAGTAACAAACAAACAAACAAACAAACAAACCAAACTCATGCTGGCAACTCCTGGCTCATTTCTGAAATATTTTTGCTTTCAGATCTAGAGTTTGTGATCTAGAGATACCTTTCTGAATTCAGCCATGCATCTAGAATACAATTCAAAATATATTAAGCCTCTGCAGAATTAAAATGTTTATTTCAGATACTCAGACATTTGCAGACAGCACTTTTAAGTGTGGCTTCCTTAAATAATTGCAGTCGGTAGATGGTCAGTTAGGCCTACAGATACTCCAACCAATTCCGGACATTGAAAACAGTTGTTGACATTAATTGTTTACATTCCCCCAGGTCCTTTTGTACTCTACAGTGTGGGTCAGGTACCTGCTCTGATCATAGCTGTGCTGAGTCACTTCAGGAGACGTATTTCATTTTCTGTTGGGTGTAGAGTGTACCCCAAGACAGGGTGTATATGTCTACTGTTCACTTAATTCAGTGATTCACTTAAGACTTTAAAATCTGCCCTGAGGGAGTTTTCCCCAATATATTTTAGGTCAATACTCAGAAACATTTCACTTCCTCATCCAGTGTTTAAGCATTCACTTAAAATCATTAAAGTCTGTAGAAATGAATATATAAAATAGGTTAATGGTGAATCATTTTTCTTCTAAGCGTAGCTGTGGCTCTCATGTTTGAATTCCTATTTTTATGCCGTAAGAATAGTTTTAATTACGTATTGCTGCATGTATAATTTTAAGATAATTATATAGCAAGTAGATTAAGGTCTTATTTACTTATCATGTCTGTAGTTCTCATTTAGCAATTACTTAATATTCACCTAATGTAAAACTGTCTTATTAAATCTATGCTGAACAGTAAAGACTTTTTTTTTTTTTCAAATGTTCACAACTTTGTAAGGGAAGAATAGAATTGTCAGACATGTAAAAAGCACCCAGACTTTAGCTATTATAATTTAGCTCGTGTTTTCTTAGGAAAATCATGTGACATGCATTTATTGATGCTGAGGCTGACTAAAGTGATCTCAGTATCTCTCCCTACCCAGTTACACAGTGTCTGTGGTGTGTGGGCTTCCAGCCATAAGATGGAAACACATCAACCACCATTCAGAGATAAGGAGGTGACCAACTCTTTGCTCTTTGATGCCTTCAAAATTCCTCTCTGAAGGGATTTTCCACTGACATAAGGAGCGCAGACAGCAAGCAACAATTTTACTAGTAATCACCCAAATAGAACAAACCATCTCAAATGGAATTCAGTTTTGGTGAGGCAGACTCCAGATATAGGAGGTAATGTAGGGGGATCAGTCAAAAATAAAGCTGACCACCATTTCTCCTCTGCTGATCCACAGAACAATACCTGATGCCTTTGCACCTTCAAATCATCCAGCACATCAGGCTGTGCCTGAAAGATGCCTTTAAGTCGCTGTGGGACTGAAAGGAAATATAGTAAAGCCGCTGAGCAATATAAACATCCAGTCATTTACCCCTGGAAGATTAGTGCCTAGTATGAAAACTAAAGGACACTGAAGTCTCTAAGTATCTTTGGGACATCAAACGCTCAGGTGATGACAGAATACATTATCATCTGTTTTGGGGCCTTTATGCCATATGATGTATAGGCAAACAAAACCGCACTGTGATTAATAGAGTGCTCTTATCTTGTATCTTGCTCTCCTGTTTTAGGTTTCCTGGCAGTTACCACCATGTTATACTTTAACAAGTACATTTGCACTTGCTTTGAAACCTAAAACTGTCTGTTCTTTAAATCAGGATTACACACTTGCTCATGGCTAAGCATTTGTGTCTGTTGC
>WEKW01030362.1:0-15671 GCA_013389905.1 Sula dactylatra | reverse complement strand
TTGTTCTGATTATTTTGTAGAACAGTAAAACAGTAGAAATGGATTTTCAGAACTATACTTTAACAAACCAACAACCCCTCTCTGACTTTTCCGTCTCCTCCAGGAAGATCTTCACTACCAACCAAAAATCACATGAATAGACTGTTAATGCAAATTCGTTAAGTGACCACATATGTCCCACTCTACATTACCCAATTCTCCACTTTTTCATATTCTCACTTAAATGTATACTTCAAAAATTCTAGATAGCAAGCATTTCAAGGTATGAAAAAATGCATATTGCAAACGGAAATATCAGTCAGATGGTTTAGAGAAATAATAGCAACGGGAGGCCACAAGCAGTAACAGATGAACAATAAAATAAAACTCTAAAGCAACCTAACCAGCCAACTACACATTCCTAAAGAAATTAATGCAAAAGCATTAAGAAAAAAAAAAAGGCTGAACCCAAGAAGACATTTTATTCTAAAGACCCTTCAAAAAATTTACTATTGAGTTTATGTTTGAAGAGCCTACTGACTACAGTGACAGGCAAAAGCCTGCATTCGTAAACCAGGGAACAAGAGTAGTACCAAATGAAAAAACCAGAACTTTTGAGTGTTACATTTCAAATTTGTATGAGTATGACATCCTCTAAAGAACTCATCTACAACAGCTCCCTAATCAAGTAGGTCTGTCTGTCTTTTAAACAGTCATTTAGTACTATGCTAGAACAGACCACAGCTATTGATTCAAGATGAGTATGTGAATTTATTTCTGTAGTGGCAGTGGCACATTAAATAAAAGGAAGTGACTCTACCAATGTTGAATTACTAACACTGCAAATGCCATTAAAGTATGAAGACTGTATCAGCTAAAGCAAACAGCTTTCCAACTACTCAAGCAACTCATGCTTTAACAATGTGAACAGAAACAGATTCATAAGCTGTAAGACTGAAGGGGCAGCTGTGATCATTTACTCTGAATGAAATGTGTTAATATTTGTTTTTAGTGGATATGCCCATTGTAGAGTTTTGAAGCTGAACAATAGGGAATGGCATGTTTGAAACCCATGCAAAACAGAAATAAATATGGTTGCTGAGAGGTAAAACATTAGCTAGACCATTTGGTTTGGCTAGCTATATCCTCCATTTGCTTAGGCAGCATCTAAACTGATGGACAGGTATGAGGGGTAGAGTGTTCTACAGTTCTGTTCCCCAAAACGTCCAGACCAGATGTTCTGTGACTCCCCTACCCATGAGTCCCTCGTTCCTCATGTTTCCAGCTTTGCTGCCAGTCACATTTTAATACACACTCAACACAAGTACCTAGCCTACATTCTAGACCAGAATACTAAGAAGCATTCCCATGTCGCCCAGTTTAGATTTACCCTTAACTCGTGTTTTATTCTGACTTCTTTTTTGTTTCTTCCTCATCTTCCAAAATCTAGCTTATATTGTTTACACCACAAGAAGAAAATTTTCTCCCTGCTGACAGACAAATAAGCCCTATAATACTTATATATTAATGTGCAATAAGAGCATAAATCAGTCCACCATTGGCTGCAGGTAGTATCAAAAGTGGTTATGAGTAACATCTAACACCTGGGGCTGCACCTTCTTATACCGTGACTTAAACTAACATTAGTTACCAAAGCTTTACTAAGTGTTTTTAAATGAAAAGACCTCACTTCTGGCTTGAGAGGAATAACTGTAGGAGTTTCAACAGTATTCAGGTATTCGATCTGGTATTAAAAAAAAAAAAGTATCTAAAAATAAATAAAATGGCTGAGAAATATATAGGAAACAAACATATGAACTTTTAAGCATCTCTGAAATATATATCCTGAAAATACAACTGCAGATTAGTTCTCATTACCTACTCCTATCAATTAAACTACCAATCCATAATTCAAAAAAGCATCAGAACTGTCTTTTAACAAATTCATGGCAGGTATTTATAGTAGCGGAACTTGGCCACAATGTAAAGAACAGCCTTTTGGAGACCTTAACACTTAATACTACAAAAACAGAGAAGATTAGCAACAGAGATCTGGGATGACTGCACAACAAACGAAGCACAGGTCTTGATTTATAACAGCAGTTTCAGTGAGTCTCCACACTGTAACAATTTGTTCCAGAACAATTCTTTCAGAACCATTTATGATTCTCAGCCAGGATCCTGCTCTCTGAATTTACCAACATGATGAAGGAAATTCAGGAGCATAAACCACAGCAACTACTTTTGACCTAAAAACATATAAGAATTATTAGGCATTGACCTAAGGAGGGGAAAAAAAGCAAGCAAATAATGTGATCAGTCTTTAAGAAGGTAACTGTGTATGTTTCCAAATGTTTAATTCTTTATAATAATGAAGTAAGTCACCAGTAATTCTCAATATTTTGAGGTATTTTGTTCAGGCACTGCAGAGACAATACTCTCATAGATCAGATAGGTAACTATCAAACCATTTTTATAGATGAGATAATTAAGAATGCAATTCTGAAATTCTGTGCTTAGATCACAGAGTAAATTATTGGCAAGGTCAAGATTAGAACCTAGGACCATCATACATACATAAAGGATACAAACATTTATCCGGAAAACATGAAAAAGCAAATGTTAATGCAAATTTGTTTTGAATTTGTTCAAGTCTCATCTTCAAAAATGGACTTACCCTGGTAAACAGTCTCCACATAGGGCATTGCTGGTGGCAGAACAGTTGGCCTTCTGAAACCGGTTAACTAATGCACAATCCAGACAAGGCTTGCACTTCTGAAAGCCCCAGTCTTCCTTGAATCTGTTTGGCCTGCATGTCATGCACCGTGCATCCTCCCCATATCCAAAGCCGCATTCCTGTAGGGATTAACAAGCAATAGCAAGCTATTCAGTCACTGAAAGAGTGAACAAGAAGAGAATGCTGGGATAAAATGAAGACCTGCTGTAATTATTACTGAGAGTAGGTCTTTCTAGAGACAAAAGCTATCCTTTCAGCAAGTTCAAATGTGTCTTCCACTGCTAATAATCTCCCTTACTTCTGTAAGTAATACTTAGTCATCCACTTTATTCATGAAACCACTGTGTATTTGAATGATAAAGGGCTTCAAGGACTCCCACAGTTTCATTATTACTAGCTTATGGTAGAATTATTGAGCTGTCTGTTTTTTAATTAGGTCAGTCATGTGAAAGTGGAGAAACTGGGACAAGTGAAGTATAAAGCCACTTACTCAGTTACAAAAACAGCAAAGAAGCACTTTGATATTAAGGTTCATAGCTAAGGTGAACAAAGTTAATTGCTGAAGAGAGTGCACTGATCTTCAAAGGCTTAGAATTTCTGTTACCAAATAAAACAGAGCTGGTTAATGACCATCAGCTAGGCGTGAAACGCTGCTTAGCCACCAAGAATTTCAGAAACTCCATCTGCTCCAGTTCTAACAGTTTTTAAACTGAGAATCACAGGCAGGCATGATATTTTACTATACAAGGAACATCATTATAGTTGGTTATTGATACCAAGTTTAGCTGTTTAAAGAAATAATTTCCATTCATTTGCGAAAGGACACCTAATACAACTGACAGGCAGCACAGAGAAACACTTCACCCAACAACATGTAATTGTTTGGGGACTGAATTCTATGAACTGATTATTAAGAACTATCAATCTACTCAATTTTTATGTCACTATTTCTTAGAGTTACCAAGTTTCTAAGGGTTGCTATTCCCTTTCTCATCTGAATATCCTATTAATTTTTTGCAGTACATTGGAGTTAGATTTGATCCATTAGTGACACACCACGAAACGGAAAGAGGAATACAACAAATTGCTGGAAAGGACTTATGGGGAAGGGAGTAGGTGGGAAGGTCACAATGTGGGGACCTCCTTCTCCAGTATGTGGTCTCAGTGGAAGAATAGGGCACCTTCCCAACAGGAAAACTGCAGGAAGTCTTCAACTGGGGCAACTTAAGGCAAGGTTACCACCAGTTTCCTCCACAATACATGCATGTTCAACGCATATAAATAACTTGTTCCAAAGTCACCCGCCTAACCAAAACTACTGCAGTAAACAAACAGCTTCGAACCTTACAGATGCACTCAGGATTCTCCAAGGTTTTGCATTGGGAAAGCAACTGGAACAAGCTATGTGATGGAGTTGGCCAATAAGTAATTATAAAAGTAACAATGAACAACTTCAGATGCATTTTACTGGATTTTCTAAGAACTTTCAATTTTCTTTTCTGTTAGTAATATCTTTATTGTCCTCTAAAGAAGAACAAGCACTCAAGTACACAGAAAATTAACAATTCTAAGAAAGCAATGACAAATGTACACTAAAAATAGTCATCTTCCTCTGTCTCTGGACCCGGAAATTTAAAAAATAAGTTTTAATTTTTGTTTTGTTTTGGTTTTTTTAGCTAAAATGTAGTTTCTTACTATTGACTATTATTCAAATTAAGGAGCACACAGCCAAATCATCGCAGTTAGTAACAAAAAAAGCATACTACAGTTTCATACACTGTACAGCATGCTCCTGCTGTGAGATACTGACTGTAATAAAGCTGCTAGGGAAAAGGGAATAAAAAATTTTTTTTTTTTTTTTTTTTTTGAAATTTACTTCAGCTATAGAACATTTTCTACCATTTTATTTCAAACCTACCAGTTTCTGCCAGGAATCAATGCCAAAACAATAGAGGTTCTAGTAGTTCTATTTTATGTCACCTAAAAGTATCTTACTGTGTTCAGTTTTACACTCAATTTCATTTATGCAACTGTAAGACTATATAAAACTACATGATTACCACTGGGGACTGGAACCAGACTAAATTCCATTAGGAGATTTTGCTCTTCCTAAGTCTAAATAAACTTTTTCACTGAATATCATTATTCCTTAACACATTCTGTCTAAATACCTACTCTTTACCCTTTCTATTTAGACCACCCAAACGGTAGCTTTATAGGATATATTATATAGCTCAGTCAAACCATGTATATTTGGATCTTTTGATAAATCACTTGGAATCAGTCCCTCACAAGTCCTAGTAAACTTTCAAATATAAGGCTTAAATTAACTTAATTCTAAGTTTTCCTTTCCAGACTACCTTTGAAGTTTCTGAACAAAACCAAGCAAACACCAGGAAATAAAGTTAACATTAAATGCCTTCAACTCACTGGCCCGAAGTACCAAAGCTTGAGTAAGTTGTTTCTAGCTCTATCAGATCTGCTTTACTATACAGCTGTAGCTGGATGTATGGAGGTATCTTAGTGTTCCTTTGTAATGTGGAATGGTTTACTTTAAAGCTATAAAAATGGTGGATGCAATATAAAGAAATCTTCTGCCCAAGGAATTTACAGTCTTCAGTCTTTTCCAAGATGGCTTCTAAGTCCTTGCCAGGAATTCTGCAGAGATAATCCATAACAACTACAACTTTATGTATGTGCCTTTTATGTTCACATAATATTTGAGGTAGTTAACTGCCTGGCAGGTGCAAATAAATATTTAAGCTTGTAAATCAGGCAGAACTTCAAACAAATCTGTACTCATAATTAACCACATTCCCAAAACTGAAGGATATGATTTAGATGATGAATTCAAACCCTTTGAAAACTTGGACTTTATAATTTAGCAGTCCAGCAAAGATACAAACAATTGACTGTTCATCTTTTATCAGTATATATGCAAAACTGATGTGCACCAGTCTTCTCAGTGCTCTATTTATGAAGTTGTCAAGTTTTATGTCTGATGAAATCTGACTAGTTCCCACCTCCCCTCACCCCTCTATCCTCCTACTCGTATTTTTAAAAGAGGGCTCATCTCCTTTGGCAGTTCACCTCAGGACTGCAGAAAAGAAAAATAAAACCTCTAACCTCAATTAGCTAGATTTCAGAAAAAAATTTTTTTTGTGCCAGAAAAAAATAAGAGCAGGTAAATATACGCAATATTTATTTCTCCTGTTGTGAAGTGTACTATGAAGAACAATTAGCCCACTCTTCCCTTTCCACTTCCCCTTTTCAATGCTACCATCAATGATACCAGGTAACATTAATGAAAAATTCCTGTTTCAAATTGTACACAGTAGAATCCATGAAAACCCAAACACTAATTTAGGAAACTACATTAAAATTAATTTTAAAAAAATCCTCAAGATTCAAATGGACTTCTATTTTCTGGATATGTACATAGCTTTCATGATCGCAGTATTGTGACACCTCATTTTTGTAATGTATTTACCCCCAGAATATGTATGTATCCCATGTATGTATGTATCCGCAGAACAACTTTGTTCAGAAGTGGGTTTCACTAAGGTGCCGGGTGAGATGACTGGTCAAGGCCACCTAGGAATCTGTAGCAAACTAGTTAACTAAACTCATAACTTAGTTTCAAGCTAAAAATATTAAAAGCATACAATAATACAGACACCTCTTTAAGTACTACCTTGGCAGTGTTAGCATTTTCTTTCAGTATATACCTCCCAAACACTGATTCAGACAGAACAACCAAAAGCACAGTAGACTATAAAGGGTAATGGAGTTAAGTGGTATGGTTTTTTCCTGAAAGTTGACTGCAACACAGAAAGTAAATGAACAGTAAATTAGATTTTAAACATTCTTTCAATTAAAATAACCTCAAATTTCATTTAAAAATGCTTTCAGGCATTATTAAGATTGTAATCTGCAAGTACATTTTAGAATTTGTTTCTAGTTCCACTGGTTATCCACAACCTACGTAAGTCCCTAGACAGTTCAGCACAGAGAAGTTCTGCTTAGGCCATGATGATTACAAGAATATTTGGGTATTCTCAAGAAAAAGCCTTCCAGTCATTAAGACACTTTTAACTGATGTCAGGTCACATATGAGGTTGCAGCACTACACTGGTGCTGGGAAATGAAGTTTTTAGTAATACCTTTGAGTACCTGGCCTTGTTAAATAGCACACAGTTTTACCTTCCAAAAGTACCTTAAGCTGTGGATCAGTCTCATCTAGAACCCAATAATCAGCTGTATCTATGAGCAGAATTCTCTGAGCAGGACAGGCTGCAACACATGTCAGTGCTGCAAACATGTCAGATTCAGCTGCTGCAGCACAGTGCAAAGTTAGTGTCAGAAAAGTTTAATGTACTCTTCCACATTGTCAGTGGAGTAGTACAGTGTGGGGGAAGGTATCAAGAAAGTCAAGATGGGAATTTGCAGCAATTAAAAGGGGCTGAGGGGAGTTATCTGGGCTCCGGTTCCTGGCTGATAGATACAGAGAGCTAGTCCTTCAATGGACAGCAAAAGAAGAATCAGCAAGATTGGAGCCGGACACAGGTGGAAAAAAAAAAAAGCAAGTATTAGCACTACTGTGTTACCATTCTGAGCGACAAGACTAGTAGCCATTTTGTATTGTGGGGGATGAAGAAAGATTCTGGGAGGGAAGTCAGTTGTTCCGTGTGTGCAAGATTTAGCAGTGGAACATCTATCATGCCCTAGGTTTGCCTCAGGAAGGGACAGCTTCGGGCCTGAGATGTCAAAGAGAGTCCAACTGCCTCCTTGCAGTGATTCTACCACTGTCATCTGAATGTGTTGCTACAATGATACCCAGGAAAGCCCAGACAAATTCAAGCATGTGTGATAAAATAAATAAATAGGACAAGGTAACCTTACTTATATGTCAGTGAGATTTGACATGTCTACATGCAGCTGCTCCAGATTCCAGGACACTGACCCAGAAGCAGGTGTTAGCCTCTCCTGAGCTGAGACATGGCAGGCTTCGTCACAAGCAGCTCTCCTGCTTTGAGAAGTTACAGAGTGACTGCTGAACATCGTAGCAGCTGCTCTCAGTGACGTCACTGCGACAACGTCAGACATAACACACTACCTTTCATGTTCTGTAGGAGGACCGTCACATTCAGGAGTAGCTTCAAACAGTACCTTCCTGTGTAATTCACAATTCCTATTCTGAGCCAAGATTCAGGTCTCCTTTTCCTTCATCATACACCTGGTGCAAGGAAGCAACCTATGATATGTAGACCTGCCTTAGCAGCCACCAAGCTGCCTCTGTCCCACAGGCTGTCTGTACAGCAGCAGCCTCTTGGTGACAGTATTTATCATCACGTATCTGGTGGCAATGCTGGCTTAAGGCACTCCCTCCCTTTCATCTTTGCTTTTTCTTCCTTGTCATACATTGTCCTCAACATACAACTGATTATGAGGCTGAGCTGTAAACGTGACCATGGGACTGATCTAGGTTAGAAGTGATCAGTTCAGGGATCTGTTCCATAGTACACCCTCAAAATCTACTGTGTCAGCATAACTGGACAGGTAGGAAAGAACTTACTGTTGCCAAAACTGTCACTTCAATGTTTCTGAACTACAACCTCAGATGTGATCTTTTGACAAAACAATCCAGAAGTGCAGTTAAACTTCTGAGTTGCAATATAAGCTTGATGAGGATGAGATATAGATTGCTTTTTCATACATAAATAAAAAAAAAATACATGGAAACTAGAGAGTTATCAATTTTTTTTTTTTAAAAACAAATTACGGTGAAAGGACTGGAATGATTCTCATTTCTGTACTGGAACACTTTCAGGAAAAGGCTGAAACCCAAACTATCCCTGTTTATTTTTTCTGCATTAATGGTGACTTATATAAATTTGAATCATATATAACGTTTGATTTATACAGAAACACATTACTGGTAAGGTAGGACAAAAAAGGCTCTTACTATCAAGCCACACCAACAACTATTCAGGCACTGGCAACCTGAAGCCACTTAATGAATGGAAGATATTAAACGACTTGCTTAACTACATGATGCTTTGTTTCCTACTAAATGAATAAGGAATGAAATAATGCTGAGCCATGTGAAGCAATCACTTCCTTCTGAATCGATACAGTCATTTTAGTCTCCCACTTCAGAAGAAAGCACTGCTTAAAAAAACCAAAAACAACAAAACAAGAAAAAAAACCAAAAAACCAAAACTAAACCAAAAACAGACAAAATGCAATCCCAAACAAAACACCCACACTCCCAAAAGCAAACTATTTCAGTGGTTCAAAGGCTTCACAAACATTACCAAGGAGACATGTTCATAAGAAGAAAAGGCTATATAGATTTTTTTTTTTAAATGAACAAACAGAAAACAAACAGCAGAAGAAGCTTTCACTCCCTTCCCCATCAATGCTAAATTGTTGATACAGTAACAAAGTTGGCTTTCTTATGGTGGCAATATGTTAAAAGTACTTTATAAAAATACAGTCAACATAAGTGGTCAATGGATTTTAGTTCTAAGTTAATGCAACACCTGTAGCGCTGCTGTTAGAACAGTTGACAGGGAATTTGAAAGGAAAAGTTGAGGGTGTACTAGTCTTTCTTATTTTAAGGAAGAAAGAATTACTTTAAAAACATCCTTGAAAAAGGGAGCCCTGCTAAACTATGACAGCAAAAGCTGAAAAGAATAGTCTAGATTTGGACATAGTTACATGAAATAAGGCTGGAGTTTTTTGTTAAGGTTTTTGTTACACGCTATAAAGGGTGTCTGAAGTTGAATATCTATGCAGACAGGGAGGTCAATCCAACAGATTGAGCACTAGTTTGCAACTAAAATTAAACACTCATCATAGAATCATAGAACAGCCCAGGTCAGAAGGAACCTTGAAAGAACATCTGGTCCAAGCTTTCATCTCAGCTCAGATCCCTGTCCCATGATCTAGCATCCTGTCCAACGGCACCCTGAAAGCCTCCAATGATGAGGATTCTACCACACTCCTGGGGAAGTTGTTCCAGTGAATGATTTTCTCACTACAAAAAATTTCTTTCTTATACAGAGAAAAAAACCTCTTTCCTGGTACAACTTGTACCTGTTGCTCCTTGTTTTGTCCCTGTGGTGCCTTGTGAAGAGAGAGCCTCCATCCTCTTGTTCCGGTCTGTGGCCTCTGTCTATTCTGTTCCACCAAAAACTTCCTACATTACTATGGGAAAATTGATTTCTGTGCTAGTGTCTCATGTATGAGGTAAGAAAAGGCAACAACAGCATTTCCCTAACTTGGAAAGGTATTATGAAATAGTCACATAGTATAGCAACAAAGGTCATATAAATAACTCAAGTTAATAGTTGTAAAAATAAGTCTATATACACACAGATATATATGTGTTTATATACATATATGTATATACACACACCAACTCTGTACAGAGTACAAAATACTCTGGTATTTTGCCCTGCACATTTATCCATACTGTTGATGCAAGTCTGTGGTATATCTGAGTGTATCTGGCAACATGGGAACAGACTGGACTGTCACACAGGACCTGCTCTGATTAGGCTTTAACCATACCTTAAGTCACCTGTGCAGCCTTTGTTAAGATTCCTTAAGTCTGATCTTCAGGTGTCACTGTGTCTTCCCTGAAGTGTAGGTACAACTAATGACGGCTGACTTAACTGAGTTTTATAAATCCACAACAAAAATCCCATTGAAGTTTAACAAAAAAATCCCAACCAGATATCATAATTAGGTAACAACATAGTAGTTCTGATTTCTATAACAACAATGTCCTCAGTTCAACAAAGGCAAAAGGAAAAATACATGCACAAGTGTACTTATGCTCTAAACTGGTTGCTGATCAATTAAGTATATTGCCACATTAAGTGCTGGTGGCAATGTAGTTAAGTCATAGTACTCACCTGTACCACAGTATCTAAATTTTTATCTTGAGAACTCCAGTTTTCCTTTCATAGTGTTTAACCTACTAACTTTTGAAAGTTTTTGAAAGCAACACAGTTCCTATTTTTGTATAGTCAGTAATAACAAGAAAGAAGTCTACAGATTTAGATTATAACTGAGATGAAGTAGTTCTTCATAAATAAGAGTGAAGCCAGGGCTCTACAGTCCTTGACATTCGACCTGTCTGCTTCAGCTTACTCAGCAGTAGAAGTTCTACCTGAACTGAGTTTCGAGGGAAAGAAATAGGGACACATGTTTACATCAACCGCTCACACGGTCCACTGCCGCATGACCCAATAGCTGGCCTTTCGTATTCAGCAATATAGGCTGAGGTTTTTTGTTACTAACATGAAAAAGAAACCTGTCAGGCAATTGCTTAACACACTTTGAGGGGGGAACCAAACCATAAAACCCACTGATAACATTGCATTTTACTGTACATACAGTCATGCTCACACATCCAGCAGTATATCTAGTTTTATCCACGAGCACCAAATATTTGATAGGAAAAGAGACACATTATTTGGTATTAAGAAACTGTTATTAAACTACAGCACAATTACATCATTGCTTTCTCACATGTAAAAAACCCAGGCAAACAAAACTCTCCCTGTGCTGCAAATTACTTCAACTATATCATTAAATCCCTTTTCCCTTTGCATTCTGACCTTTCACTTAACATACTTCGTTGCTTCAAGCTGTAGTTCAGCAAGACTACTTTCAACTGTGTCTCAGTAACAGCCACAGCATCACATCCTTCGCTATGATTCACAGAAAATTGTACCTCTATTTATAAAGGAAATTATGCTTCCACTTACATTTAGGTTTGAGCAAAATCTGTTTAGTTATTTCAGTTCTAGTGTAGTAGCAAAAAATAGTATTTGAAAGCCTACGCACGTCTGGGAGAAGTAATTGCTTACACATTGAAATTAATTAAGTATTCATATTTTCAGAAAAACTAGTCTTAAGAATCAGGACTATCAGATGGTAAAAAAAAGTAGTTAAAGTAAAAACATAACTTGAATAGTGTACTACTGCAAACTATAACCTTCCTATTTTAGTTTAGCATTTCTTCATTAAATTGCAAGTGTAATTACTAAGGGCATTAGTTTTACGCTTTTGTTTTTTATTTGCTAACTAGGTAAGTATGCTACATCAATGCATATAAGACTGCTTTAGTAGGACCACTGTTAAAAAGTGCCATACTTACAAGTGCCTTTATAAATTAAAATACCCCCCAGAACCTTTCAGTCCTCAAATTTAAGGCCAGTCTGGAAACAACCAAAACATCCCAACAAAAAACACATCCATACCCTCAGTCATCTTAAAATCTCCACTTCAACAGCATTGTTTGTATGACTACACCTTAACTAATATTGCCTAACATAGAAAGCAATTCTCACTGAAGCGTGAGACTAAATATTTCTGTTAATGTACTGAACACTAGCTACAGGGGGTGGAGAGACAGAAAAATGTGTCACTCAATTTCAGAAAATGTCTTCAAACCACCCACAAACCACAATACTTAACTTCTGCTTTTTTTCAGAGCTGAATATAGTAAAGCCACAAACTGAAAGCTTCTTTTTCCCTGTTGTTTAAACACACTTATACACCAGCCTTAGTAATGTTTCATGTTAAAAAATTTTCAAAAATAACATTTCAAATTCCGCCTTGGATCTACATTAACATACTTGTCTGCAACAGCAACCCTGAAAATTAAATTTCACTCTTCCTAAATAGCACCCTAAACTCTACCTTTATCAACCTTTTTACACTATCAGTAAGAGTATAAAACAGAGTTTGCCCTTCTATATGCAAAGGCACTGGGCAGGGCAGCTACTTCTGTCTTGCTTTATGGCCCCACCTATCAGCTGTCAATCAGACTGCACAGTTATGTCTGGGCCGCAGTTTTACATTCTAACAATGGGCAAGGTGTAGGTATAGTAGCTGGACACTGAAGAGTCTTATGCTTATGCTTGAAACTTGACAAGTCTGCTAACCCTTCACGATACCAGCCTGCACCCTCTCTTTTCTGCGTGACCATCTTCACACCTCTAGCATGACACACCCGCTCCCTAAAACATCCAGTCTCCTATGACACATAACTTATTCTGTTCTCTCTCACCTCCAGTGATCGAGTTAGTGAATCCCACCATAACCCTCCCTCCCATTTCAGCTGTATCTTACTTCATCATTATCTGTTGTTGCTTACACACAGCACCTACTTTCTCTGTGCTGAAAGCACCTAAGATCCCCCTCATGATTTGCATTTAGACTTCGAATTTTGCTGGAAATTTTGCTGAGTTAGCTTTCTAGTTCTACTGAACCCCGGTCCATAACCTCAGCCGCCATTCGTCTCCATTGATTCATTTCTGCATCCCTACAACACCTGCCAATTCCAAAACTTACGGGGATTTTCTTTTGAAAGAGATACAGTCATTCTACAAGAAAAGACATTTACGTAAGACTCCCGATAGCAATCTTTCCCTCTCCATGATATTAACAAGGACTTCTTATGTGCTTTCTACATATTATCGTGTATTTTTCTGGCCTCAACCTTCTCAACTACTTTACATGGCATAAAGATATGGATTAGATTTATAGCATTTTTAGTAAGTTGTAAAACAAAGGAATTGAGCCTCACTTGAATCTAGCTTCCCAACACAAACTGCTCCAACCACTGAGCTACTGAAAACAGAATAATCACCTATCTCCCACCTGTTCTAAGAAAATATCTCAGTTCTCACTTGAATCCTATTCTTTATTTATGTGTTTATGCCCTTGTTTTTATTATAAATCATTCTGTTAAGACAAGTTGTTGTATAGAAAATATTTAAACATTGTCTATAGTGGCAATTTCACCGAAAAGAACTGATTCTGAAAGTCAGCATTGCAAAAAAACAAGCTCCCCCCCCCTCTATTTCAGTGGTCTGTACCAATCACTAGTTTGAAATTAATTTTTCATACTCTCCTCTACACAGTGAAGTTATTCAGTCTTAATTCCCTGTATCTTGCCCCCTCCTTTGTAGCACTAACTTACCTTTAAAAAAAAAAAAATTTTAATTTGAGAGCCCATACCCAGATCCTCTAATGGTACTGCCTGCTTTATTAATGGCATCATCATTTTCTCCACTGTGCAGTTTACATATAGAGAGCCAGAAACATGGTACTTGAAAAATTGTAAAAGGTTCAAACACCACAATCGTAAAAAATATTTCCACATAAGTACAGATATCTATTATTTTAACTATATACATAAATGCAACTATTGTAAACAAAGTAAATTCAAGAAAGCATGATTTGCTTACCTTTGAGAGTTCCATTCCAGGTCCACACTGTTTGCAGAGGATACAGTTTCCAGTGTGGTCCCTAAATTCTTGCTCTCTGCAATCTCCAGTCTCACAAATTACCCTATTTAGCTTAGAAGAGAGAAAAAAAAGACCATAAACGCCCCAAAATCTAATTGATCCATGATTAACATATAGTTTATATAAACTCTAAATTTGAGAAATAAATTCATTTTTCTATCTTAAAAATAACTTTCTGCATTATCAAAAACGTTAATTATGGCAATGAAAATTAATCATCTAACTCCAAATATGGATAAGTGGCCTGAATTTTGAAGGTTCTCAGTACTCAATGACTTGCAATACTTATACAGTTTTTAGAAGACCTTGATATTTGGCACTTGTGGAATGTTAAAACACTTAACTGTTTGAACATGAGTTTAAGTTCATCACCTTACTCAACATCACGAAAGATGCACGTGACTATTTACTAAAGCTACGACTTTCATGACAGTAAGCTATGTCACATCACATTATGTTGCCGAGTTTCATTTATTTGTGATTTTTTTATTTTTCTAATCATGCTATTACAATTGAATAAATAAGCTAAAATCTATTCCTTTGACCATAAATATTTAGAGATTTTAAGAGGTCACTCAAACCTTTTGGAAACTTAAAAAAAAACCCCAAACCTGTATGAATATCAATTTACAATACAATAAATACTATTTATTCTAAATTTCACTATCACTTTACAATTAATGGGCCAAATGAGAGAGAATCCAATTTCTGCCTTCAAAGGCATTTAAGTACATTACCTGACCAAACCAGAAACTAAGGTTATGAGACATACCATAAGCAGTAATATCAGCCATGAAAAGTCTCAGTATAATTACTGGAATCCTACCCAGGAACATTAGCAAACCCTATGAGCTCCCTCAATAGAATTTTGAATTAAATGTCTAGATATAGGCTCCATCACAGAAAGTGTTCTCCACAACTGCTACTATATTCTTCCTTCGTATATTAGTCTTTTCAGAAAGACCAAAGCTTTTCTGACAGCTATGAAGCGTTAATCACCATTATTTCTAGAGCTCTTCTTTGCAAGCCAGTGTTGAAGTACGCTTAGTAGACAATATGATCGTGTTATGCAATGTCCTGTGAATAAACTCAATAGTCCAAACTCCTAAACTATATATATAGAGAGAGCATACTGTACTAAGAGATGGCTACTGCAAATTGCCTAGAATTCCTGTCATCTCTCTGAACTGAAGCAGTATCACCTTCACATCACTATATTCACCTATACTTTATGTCCTAGTACAGTCCTTCTTCCATGAAGAAGCTTGCAAGGTAAAATGTTTTAACTGCATGTGAGAAGTAGCAAGATATTATATAAATCAGTCGACCAAGTTCACTTTTCAATTGATAAAATGCATATGTAATTTTATATGTATGTGTTTAAGACTTTTCGTGTTAGCAGTAATGTGTAAAACAAAAGACACCATTCCTGTGTCCAACAGAATTTTTTCAACATTCATCCTAGGGAGAAAAAAAATTAATTTACCAAATAAGCTAGTAAAATTATGAGCATCTTCATTTTATCTTCTCCTTGTAATCCTTTAGCATCCATTTCTTACAGTTAACCCTTTCTCCCTAGAAAAAATAAAAAGAAAAAACCACCATTATATTTCAGTGTTGTT
>WEKW01030359.1:1069-26215 GCA_013389905.1 Sula dactylatra | reverse complement strand
TGGTTTGTATCTTTGTAAAACCCTTGAAATTTTGAGTGAATCAAAATTTCTAATATTTAGCCAGCCTGTCTTGTACATAGCTGCTGGCTCCATGCTCACTTCTATCTACGAATGCTATCTGTGCTGGCAGACATGCTAAAAAGCATATGGAAAAACACATTATTCAAAGAGGAATTGTTGCTGTGAAGGGCAGGATACCACACATTGTGGACAGGCAATATGTTAACATTGGAACTTCTCGGCTTCCTGTTTTTGATCCCCTTAGGCAAATAATTTCCTACCTCTGTTACAACTTTTTCCTTCCAACCTATGTGTTTACTGTGTGCCTCTCAGGGTAAGGACTCTCTCTTACTATCTGTATGAATACTGACTAGTATAATAAGGCCCACTCCTGTCTGGGGCCTTCAGTGCTAACAAAATACAAAAAATAATCACTGCAAAACACTAGAAATTAACGTATCAGTGATTACAATTATTATGACTGCTTTCATCTAGTTCCAATTATAATAATTTTAAATACAGTAATTCAGAAAATTTACTACTGCAGTATGTAATTCAATGTCTTTTTGAAGACTATAACTTCTGAAATAGCAGAAATGTATACATGCAATAAAAATGTGTGTATTTACTATATAATACTGTTACAATTTTTATTATATTTGTCTTTATGCACTTTTGAATATTTGATGCAGCTGTGTGAGTATATATTGTTATATATATCTACTTAAGAAGCCAGATAGCAAGCTTGATGCCTGGATTTTGTGATAACATATATCATCATAAGTTAAAAGAAATAAAAGACTAGCATGGAGCAACAAGTATGTTGTTCTTTGTCTTCTTGCAGAAACAGGAGAATATGCAGTACAGTTAAATTTTAAAGAAAAAAAGGAATTTGTATTTCAGGAACAGGAAACTGTGTGGTGAAATAGAACAGATTTGACTCATAGTTTTATTCCCTAGCCTACATGTTATTATGTAGCAAAATCATTAATATAAAATAATCTGATAAAATCTGTAGAAATAAATATTATCTTAACTCTTTTCACATTTATTTTGTCAGTAATAAAGAGAACATTTTTAACTCTTTGAAAAACTTTTTAACAAGAAACCTATGACTTGTTATGATTGCTTTGCACTATGAAATCTCTGGGCAGCACTATAAACTCTGATAATACAGAAGTTCTGCAAGGCAGCACCAAAATTGAGGTGCCAATATTAAAAACAGTCATATACGTGCTTTATAAACATTTCATTTTGGTAATTCAGTGTAATATTATTAATCATAAATGTCTCTTAAGGTGAAAATGCCAATGAAGTTCAGAAACTGGTAATCTATATGGCAGCTGTCTTGAGTAATTTTTCTCAGTGGACCAATCTGATTGCAACCTAAACTTCACTTCAGATTTCACTTGACTGGAGTCTACGTCTCCTTGGGAAAGCTGAACATTAAAACATCTTAAGATGGTCAGCTGTTTTTGAGATAATTACATTTAAAGTAAGGTTTCTGGCTCTTGTTTAAAATACTAGACATTGTATTGCTTGAGTTAAATAATATATATATTTATATATATATAAAGTCTCATCGGCTTTAATGAGAAATGGACACAAAGTCTTTTAAAGTGAATTAGAGCATTTCATTTAAAATGCTGTTTATGTTGTATTCTTGTGTGATAAACCACTGGTCAAAAATACAGAGAACTGATGTTNAATGAGAAATGGACACAAAGTCTTTTAAAGTGAATTAGAGCATTTCATTTAAAATGCTGTTTATGTTGTATTCTTGTGTGATAAACCACTGGTCAAAAATACAGAGAACTGATGTTCAGCATCTTGTGGAAGGCTATGGTTAAGGTGAAAACTTTTTTCAGGTTCCCTTGAGCTCAGCATGGTATCAACAGAAGTTAACACTAGTTTTAAATTTCTGCAGCTAATAGTTTACGCTATCCTCATTCGGAAACAAACCTTCCAGTCCTGAGCTTCTCCCTGGCGAACATCAATGTTCATTGCCAGAGGCAGGGAGGAGGCTCTTGGCATTAAAATACACATGGTGCAAAGACTCTACAAAATCTAAGTGCTAAATGAAATACCAGCTAAGAAATTACAGCACACAAGATAATTTATATTTTAGTATATAAAATGATGTACTCAAATACTGAAATCCAGACTGCTGCTTCCTAGATAAATGCTGTTCATCACTGGTCCACAGAGGCATACTTATTTTTCTTCTATCTTTCTGGTCCAATTCATTTTACATGCTAACCTCAACTATAGTTTAGTGGGTTTTTTGAAGAGCTAAAAAGAGGGGAAACCAGATATACGAGTGTTGTGGTTTAACACCAGCTGGCAACTAAACACCACACAGCCACTCGCTCACTTCCCCACAGCGGGGTGGGGAAGAGAATCAGAAGGATAAAAGTGAGAAAACTTGTGGGTTAAGATAAAAACAGTTTAATAATTGGAATATATTAATACTACTAATAATAATAATAGTAATAGTAGTAGTAATAATAATAATAAAGTAAAATAACAAAGAGAGAGAAATAAAACCCAGGAAAGACAAGTGATGCAAATGAAAACAACTGCTCACCAGCTCCCGTCCGATGCCCTGGTCCGTTTCCAGTCCGTTGTCAGTCCCTGAGCAGTAACCTCCCTGCCAACCTCTACTTCAGTTTTATTGCTGAGCATGACATCACATGGTATGGGACATCCCTTGGGTCAGTTGGGGTGAGCTGTCACAGCTGTGCCCCCTCCCAACCCCTTGTGCCCCCCCCAGCTACTTGCTGGTGGGGTGGGGTGAGAGGCAGAAAAGGCCTTGGCTCTGTGTAAGTCCTGCTCAGCAGCAATGAAGACATCCCTGGGTTATCAACACTGTTTTCAGCACAAATCCAAACCACAGCCCCATACTAGCTCCTGTGAAGAAATTAACTCTATCCCAGCCAAAACCAGCACAGTAAGGTGGCTAGCCTCAGGCTGTGGAAGGCACTGAAACAGGACAGTTTCATGATCACTGTAATCGTTTGGCTGCTACACATGTTGCAACCATTACCACCATCCTACATTCTTCTAGCAGTCCTTTAAAATTAAAATAATGAACCTAAGTAATGGTAGAAAGCAACTAATCAAGAGAGAGTGCTGGATACCCAGATTTGAAAGAATCAAAGAGGAGGCAGGAGTAATGATGCACCCTGTGTTCAGCAGCTCTTCTCTGTCAGCTGCTCTCACCTACGTCCTTCTCTGTGGGCTGCTGGATTTTGTTCTCTCCTCACCTGATGTCCCTCTATCTCCCTGCATGTTACTGGTGTGTCTGTCTGGAAAGGATTTTCTTTTATTCTAATTTATGGTCAGGCACCTACTTTCTCAGTATCCAAGTTTTTCTTCGGATCTAGGCTTCAGTTGCTTAATGAAGTTCACATGTCAAACCAGTGGTGGTAAAACCAGAAATAACAGGAGTTCTGGATAACAGTGCCCTTTTCTGATTTTTACACTATCAATCCAGAGATAAATGCATTTTAAATCATTATCTGCTTCAGTAGCAAAGATATAGTAGATTTTTTCTTCTTCAGTCCTGTTGTTAGTGTTCATTGCAGACATACAGATTGAAAAAGAGTGTTTTCTTCTTTTCCTCTTGGGAATAATAATTACATATTGTCACTTTCCCTTCCTGCGCATTATGCTAGGTCTAGCCTTTATACTTTGACACTACATCTTATATTTGTCTTAGTCTGTTAAAGCCTAGGGTTCCTATTGCTAGTTTAGATTTCAATTAACATTCTTAAACAGAACTAAAAATAGTAGCTGTCATGTTATATTCTTTTCCACCAGGAACCAAATGTCCTCCACCGTCTCTAAACTGTAGTTCGTAGGACAATAATCACATACTTTATTTCTCACTGAAAGAACAGGCACAGTGCTTTGCTCTTTCCTCCATTCCCTAATTGGCATTGGTGTTTATTTGCAGGTTTTTTTATACTGGATTGTGTGACTGATATGATAATAATATACTTCTACAGATCTGAAAGTTTATAGTTCTACCTAGGATCTCAAAGCACTTAACCCAAGGTAGTTATGAGCTGCTGCCTCTGTGAAATTCTAACAGAAATTAAGCTCCCAGGAACAGATTTCTCTTTAGGTATAATTACATTTCATTTCCATAAGAGAAAAATGAACCTAAGATCATGACAACAGGGTTATTATTGTCCATTCAGGCTCAGTGACAAATCTTTTATGTGTAGTTAAAGCAAGTGCATTTTAACATTTTGTCACACTGATGATCTTGTCTCATAGAAGAAAATAGGCTCAGCAGTCTTTACCTTTATTGTGCAAGGAGAATGAAAAGATGCAGCTGAAAAAGAACAGGGTTGTTTTTTAGAAGACTACTGTACTTTGTTCATTGAATAGTCTACAAGACATAGTATCTGTAAATTTATTTATGCCAAGAGTTCATTTCTTTCTGAGATTGTAAAAGTTAAGCCCAACACTTTACAGGAAGCTCAACAAAATGTCCCTTCTTTTTTTTTTTTTTTTTGGTTCAAAGACAAAATGGAAGCAACATATTTCTCTGAAACATTTTTCTTGGAAATAAACAACAAAAAAAGGAATATTTGATAGCTTTCAAGGGATTTGGATGATTCATTTATATCCAACCTCTCTTAATGTCTATAAGAACTTAATGGTTTATTTGAATGTCTTGAATATTATTTTGCTTGATACTTCTTCTTTCCATACAAATATTCTGTAGAAATACCTCTAAACCATCGTATCATCTTTGTGATGTTCCTTTGGAGAGTTGGGAAAGTAGAATGATCATATTCTTTCTAATTTTATTATCACTCCCTGAAAGGTGATAACAGGTCAAAGGTTTATTGTAATGACATGTTTGAGTTGGCTTAGAAACATCTAAACCCAGATTGATGACTTAAAAGAGTTTTAAACAGCTGCAGTGTTTTGAACTTGAAAAGACCTCTGGCTCTGAAGAACAGTTCTATCCATTTTTTTATGACTACAGAAAGGAAGGATTTCTTAAACTATGAACTTATAATCACCAGGAATGTGACTGGACTGACAGCCCTGAAAAGTTAAATCCCCTGTTTGTCCATCAAACAGGTACAGCAGTGCCAGCATCCTCCAGCTTGTGCAGGACCAGTGTCTCAGAGCAAAGAGGCTGTCACCCTAGGTCTGCTCATGGAGACTGAGGAAAACAGTACATTTTAGGGACAGAAACCAGCAGAGGACTGAGAGTAAAAATTTGAAGGCTTTTCCTAAGTTTTCCTATACTTACCTTAACTTTCTCTGCACATTTTGAATCTAAAGAACACACTCAAAATTATATCTCTCAAACAATAAAGACTTTTGGTTTATATATTCACATATTCAGTTTGCAGTAGTTAATTCATTGCCACTCCGTAGCTCCCCGTTAAAAAATACAGTACCTGTGGACATTAGAGATTACTTTTCAACTGCAACTATTTAGTCAGTAAATCCGGTACATGTGATGCTAAAGAAAGTCCACTGAATTCAGCTGAAAGGTTCCCATTGACTTCACCAACTTTTGGATCATGACCTTGAGCAGTTACATGCACGTACACACACACATTGATTGAAGTATTGTTTATGGGTTGTGAGGATAACTTCTGTATAAATTCATAAGACATTTTACACCCTCTAACTCTACTTCTGGACAGGTGAAATGATCAAGGTTTACTGGCATTTTTGAAGTTCAGAAAAATACTGCAGCTTCTTCAAATGGCTTTCTTCAGGGAACAGCCATGCACTCAATCAGGCCAGGAAATGCAGAGGTTTAGAACAGATTAATGCCTATATCTGGCAGTAATCAAAGAAATCTATTGAAAAAGGAGGGGGAGGAGGGAAATGAGGAACGGGGAGAGAGAGAGACAGAGGCATAGGAAAAAGGAGAGGGGAGAGGGGGAAATAAATGTGCCTACTGTGGCTTAAAGCACAATAATTTAATTGTCACTATGCAATCAATAAAAATGTAACAGTGTGAAGGGAGCATGACAAACATAGATTTGCTTTGTCTTAAATGGTATGTACTAAATGAATGTTCCCCAAACTGAACAAGATTGACTAGTAAATTAGAAGAAAAATTGGTGTTATTTTACATTTTCTGCTTACCTACAGAAAAGACATTCATTTGCAAGAAGAAAACTGGAAAATTCCTTCTTTTTCTCTGGCAGTCATTCTTTTAGGTCATCCTAAACAGAGGCAATAGGCATATTCTAAAGTAATAGTATGATTCAGTAGGCGTCCTGCCTTAGGGAACCAAATCAGTGCAGTCATCACATTGACATGAATGGATTTCACAGGATCAGGCCTTCCTATTTAATGTGCACTTAGAAAGGCAGAGAAATATGAGAAATATAAAGCAGTATAGATCCTAACACTGTACAGATGGAGTCTTACATCCTCACATAAAAATGCTAAAGTTAACAGGGAACCATGAGACAAATGAGTTCCATCCTTGCAGACACTGGAAACTCAGCCAAAGTTTGTAATTGGTTGCGATGATGCAGGCAACCTGTAGTATGTTGGTTTCTATATGAATTTTAAATGAAAACAATCAAACAGTGCAGAAAGTACCATGAGACAACAGTACATTCTCATTACTATTCCAGCCTCTTTATGGCCTTGTATATTTACAATATTGTTTTTTCAGTTGAGGCCAATTCCCTTCTTCTGAACATAGTAGATGAGGAGATTTAATGAAAGAACATTTACACTCCAAGCAATTTGGGATGTTAGTTATGTATTCTTTTTGTCATCAGGAATCATTGTTGAAGAAATAAAGCAAAAAAGTTATACAGACTACCCTACCTTTTGCCTTTTAAAAACTGAATAAACAAGACCTTATTTGCGTTCCATTTGGCTTCACTGAGAATATATTAGCAAGCAGATATAATCTAGACAGAAGAGACTTAATCCTGGAGAAGCTTATTTATTAACACAGAATAAACAAACATCTTAGCTTGCTTGTGTTTATCTTCACTTTTGCTTGGCCAAGCTCCAAATTCAGAAAGAAATCTAATTCTTTCAATCTAGGGACATCCTTTCTGTCAGCATTTTACTTAACTTTTTTTCTGCTGGACTCGTTAAGTCAACAGTCTCAAAGAAACAACAGGTTTTTTTAGAATTCATTCAGTGGCAGGAATCTGAGCATCTATCCTTCAAACCTTATACCCCACAATACCAGCAGTGCATCTGAGCTCTATTACTTTGAATAAAAAAGCAGGAGATGTGTGGGAGAAGGACCAAAAATTCAAGCCACACTTCTTTAAAAACAAAACAAAGCAAAACAAACAACCACAAAAATAATGTGATTGACACACTGGCTCATACAATCATTTTTAAAACAATTAAGGGAAGATGACAGTATTTTGTTTCCTTAGAAAATATTGGATTGCCTCCTTTCTCAAATGCCTGCCTAAAATTCTTTGGAAATGAGTTTTCTCTGGAAATGCCTTCATATCTGAGAATGAGATTTACTGAGCATTTCTTGTTAAGGTGCAGCTGCTAATTGTGTTGTTCACAGAAAAAAAATATAAGGTATATGCATTGTGCTGAAAGGCAAGAAATTCAGGTATGACTTGAAAACTGCTGGAAAAGATACAGGATGATTGAAGGATTTATAAAACTGTTTTGGCACCTCTACTCATCATTTAGCTTAGTATTTTGAAAGTGCTTTCATGTGAATACTTTTTTTTTTATAAACTTTGCATGGAGTGGACTGTATTTTGCATTCTTACAGTTCAATGTCCTGCTTCTAAAATAAAACTGCAAGTAATTACTGAAGTCAATGGGAATTCAAAAGTGCAAGATAGTGGATTGTGGAATAATTGGATGATAATATGCTCACAGCCTTGTTTCTCATTCTTGAGGTGAATTCTTTGCACGAGGGAGAATCTGTGCTGGCTACATTTTGTGAATTCTGTTTTCCCAGCAGGAACAGTAAAATGATCTCTGACCAAAACTACAGCCATTGTTTAGAAATTCTGAAACAGTGTCAGCTGTTATAGATAGCTGAAAGACTTCTCAGTGTAGATTTGTTTATAGGACATAGTTCACAAAATTCAAGGCTTCATATAAAGGTTTCACATCATACCTGTAAATAAATGAAGTCCAGCACATATTTTTTAGAAAAATATGTATGTAGACCTTTAGTGGTGAAAAAGTCTTTTCCACATTTCCATAAAGGGTTTGCAGAAATCTCCACAGCTAAGGAATCTTAAAATCTCCCCAATGATGCTAAGTTATTCATTTGCATGTCAAGTTTCTGCAGTGAATCTGAAATGAAATAAATAGGATCTCTACCACAAAATGAAAACACATGTATTTTTAAGTGCGTATATAAGTCAACTTCTTTTGTAACAGATGCAGCACATATATATCGAAAAGAATGCCTATAGTTTTTCTGTAGTACACTGATTTCTGACTAGTGACATGTTGACTTTACTTATCCACTGTATATCTACATATATCTAAATGTAGATAATAAAGATAATAGCTATATTATTTTGTATGAAAAATAATATGAATCTTGATTTATTTGTTTGGTAGTATTCTGAATTTATGGTGTTAAAGGAGGATGTAAGCAGAAATGAAACACTGACAAGGATAATGTACCTCCGGGGACAATACCAAAGGTCCTTAGGACTGTGAACTACTCCTTTGAAATTCCCAAGCTACTTGTCACTAGCCCACTTAACAGGCCTTTTTTTCCAAGGTCAGTAACTAAGATCAAAGGTATAAAATGCTGTTAGAAATCATGATTTGCAGGGAAAAAGGTTCTCAAAAAATGCCAAAAAGCAAACACAGGGTAAGTATGTTTATTCTTTCTATCAGGGGTCGTCCTCAGGATTCGATTAACCTTCAATTTGCATAGAAAGTGTGCAGGTGTAAACTAAAATATTTTATTCTTTTGCCTGTGAGACCTAGTTCATCTCAAATGCTCAAGAATAATGATAGAAGAACTTTCTGAGACCTGTTAGAAAAATACACCCGAGGAAGATCTTGTGGCCTAGCAGAAACTTTCATGCTCATCTGTGACATGCTCCTGGACACTGCAGAGTAGGTCAGGGTCAGGTAATGATCCTGAACAGGGCTTCTCTAGAGATGCCCAAAAATTCTTTCATATCTATTTGGAATTCTACCACTTAATAAAAATATAGAGGAGCTGATCAACTTTTGCTTGACTATGTAAACAATCATGTCTCCTTTGGTTTTACTCAAAGAATGTAAGAAATCATCTTGGAACTTGGATGAAAGAGATATCCATTGTGACCGGTGGAAGTATACCTATTGGTTAAATTGACGGAAAATGTGTAAAATAATGCAAGGAATTCCTGTCCAGAAAATGCTCTTGCTAAGTCCTTTTGCTACAGAGGCAAAAGCACACCACCTCTGTCTCATGAGCAGCTGACATTCAGGAACAATTAGCAAGACAGATGTTCAGGAGAAGCAGAGAGCAACAACAGCATCTCCAGGTCTTCAAGCTACTTTGTGTGCTGGGCTTCCTGTTTTCCTGATCCACCCAAGAGAAAGACGATGTTTCCTTGATATCCTCACAAATTTGGCTGTATGGTCCTCTGTCCTTCAGACAGCAGGCATGTCTCTACCTTTGTGAATGCGCAGCAATGCAAGGAAGAGCTTTCTGCAGATCTTTGATAGTAGCCCAATAATTTACCTTATCTAGCACTACTGGAATAGAATTAGAATGTCTCAGATGTTCCCCTGGGAAAGGCTCTAAGTCACTGCTACATTTTGTGAACTACTGCTCCTCCAGGCCAGCCATGCTCTTCTGATGCTGCCATTCTTACCAGTGGCTGTCCAAGGCCTTGAGAAGGAGAGGCAAGGAATAATATAAATCATTGACAGCTGCTGGGTCTTTATGTTGTTAAGATCTCAGTCAGACTGCACTGTGACTAATGGTGGAATCTATCTAGTAGGAGCTTTTGTCCCTCAGGACCCAGACAGGAGTCCTCTAGGCCAGATTCATGGCTGAAGTCTCTGACAGCAGCAGTAGAAGTACATGATAAAGCTGCTCCCATCAACATGCGGAGTAGCTCTGGTTTGCATTACTTTAGCCTTCTACATGAGGAAAATCCCAGGGGGAAGATGAAGGAGAGCAAGCAGCTGCAGCTTTTCCTTTCCATTTTGGCAATCCCCAGTCCCTACATGGGCCCGTACAAAGCTGTGACTGCCAGGACAAATTACAAGAGGCAAGAGGTGACCTTAGAGGTGATGTTGGGTCTGTCTGAACTCTACCCAACCAGCTTTCAAAAAGCATGTCGGCGAGCAGTGTTCCTAAGTATCTGAAACCAGACTGAAAAAAACTGTGGAAAATGTATTATCAGGAACAATTATGTGCTACTAGAGGATTGGATTAGATGACCTAATGGGACTTTTCCATTTCTGATTTCTTTGATACTTTGGTTTACATTTCCAAATACTTTGGTCCCTGAGGGAGAACAGTGAAAAGGAGTTGACATGATCAAATAGTTAGTAACACTGCTTTTTTAACTTTTAGCAGAATATTTTTCAGTAACTGTTTGCCAGATATGTAAAAAATGCCACAGAAGTATGTATATTACATTGTGAAATATTAATGCTGGTTGGAAGTGCAAGGCTGATGTTGGAACTAAGTAAAAAACTCTGCATTTGACTGTGCCAGTGAAAGCCAAGATGACAGGTTTTATTTTAATTTAATAAAAAATGAAGGTAGTACTGTGGAAATCTGGCCAAGACTGCCTGGCAGACTGCCTTGAAGGGAGTCACTGATAGTTCCCTACCCTTTTACTTTATTAGGTTCGCCATTTTCCCCCATTTAACATAAAAAAAGTAATTTCCCAAATAGCAGGATTCCTTAGTTGTTTTATCCTGCTCATCTAACATCCACATTTTATAAAGCATTTCATTGAAATTAGGGTCCCTAAAACTCGCAGCATGAATAATCTGCATTTTACTAAGAGATTTCTTTTCTAAATTCAATATGATATTGAAAGTCAGAAGCACCATTTGATTACATGCCACTGTGGAAAGGTGAATGGAGAGTAGTAAATACTCTTGAGACCTTGAGGGGACATTTATAAAAATGTGGGTTTTAAGATTTGTTTTTTTCTTTTCCTTCTGTATGGTTGTAGGGATGGGAGACTATCTATCAAACTGAAGGGTGAATTAAGAACCATTTGTTATAAACCAGTCTTCTAATCGACTATTCAATAAATAGCGTTTCGTATTCATTTTTAGCTATGAAATCAGCAGTACAAATTAACAGGAATACTAATCAAGAATAATCAGGGCCAGGCAAAATAGATTTTAGTGCTTATTCATGTCTTACCTGACCCTCTTTGTTTTATTTCACCTGACAAAAGACCTCTAGGACCTTCCCACCCAATGACGCTGATGCTACTCATAATCTTGTCTCAGAAATTTACAGCTTCCTGTAACCCTCAGCTGTATTACAAATTTATTTTCTGTAAGTCAGCAGTTTCTAATCTACCTCATGCCCAAAACATTCACCCCAATATCTGCTGTATTAAGTTTCCCATCCTCGAATCCATCTGTTCCTTCTGAGGTTCCAGTCAGCAATGTTGTTTCCCTAAAGGAAGCTCATATGAATGTGCTTAAGAAAATCCTCCTCCCTTTTCAAATACTTTATCCTAGAAAGTCTTAGGAACCATATAAAACAGTGAAATATTTGGACAAGACTTGCTCTCAAACCTGTCTCATAGACCTTTACATCATGCTATCACCCTTATTCTTTAATATCCTTTGGCAAATCCGCTCTCACAAAGCAGTGTCCAAATGCCGTATACTTACCTAACTCTTGAGAAAGTGATAATTATGGTCCTCATTCAAGTGGGTTTTGTTGGTTGGAAAGTGTATTCCACAAAAGCATAAAAAAGAAAGTGCAATAGTATTTTCAAAGTCTGTGCACAATCCCTAATAGCAGATGAGGAGGAAGCAAACCTGCACTCTACAGCCTGGAGTATTGCTCCAGTCACTTGTTTGGCAGCTGTAGTAAATTGAGTAACTGGAATAGCTGAATCAATTTATTCATACTGTGAATTCATTAAGCTTCAGGAGACAGCCTGTGGGCAGGGTCCTCAGTCCTGTGAGGTTTGATATGTTTATTCATATTGATGAATTCACCAATGTTGAACAATTTTACTATTCATTGCAATTGTTCTTTGTAATAAAAAATAATGTGCTTCCTCAGATCTTTCACTTTGTTTCAGTTAGCCAGAATGTGTGGATTTAATAACCATTTACAACATTGATTCCGATCTGGATGAAAATCCTTACAACCAAAACTGAGCCACTGTGTGGCATTATCTCTCCGACATCATGATACATGCTGTATTGAACCTTGCAATGCTTCATAGCCAATATAATGGGATGACAAAACTGAAATTGAATAAGGAACAGACTTCTTGTAATTAAATTGCAGCTATCAGTGTGAATACCATCTATCTAATACACTACACACAAAGTGAATGGAAGCATGCAAACATGTTTGTAATGTTTACAGCAAACCAATTAAGACTTCAGGTTCCCTATTAGCAGCAATATCACTCATCTATTCAAGCCATCAGCAACTTCCTTTGGTGTTCTGTATTCTGACTGCACACAAGAGAGGACTCTCTATCTGATTTTGCCCATATCAGCCAGCAGCAAATGATTCCAAAGATAATTTAATTCCTTCATAGCTAAATTTTAATTATTGTACTTTACTTTCCAGTAATTTTAAGAAAATAGACCCTTAGTATAAATTGTCATATCTTTGCTGATGTCAGTAAGAATTCCTAGTATCTGAGAACTTGGCCCAAGGCCACAATTTTTAAATTAGAAGTTTTAGGCAATTGCAACCAGCGTTTAAGAACGGATAAGAAACCGCTGAACTTAATAAGGTGAAAACAACATGTTCCACATGTGTTATGCTTTGGACATTATAAAGCTCAGTAGTAGCAGCAAGGTGATATAGACCTTCCACCACTGTGGTCAAAATCCAGCCTATATAAAGAGCAAAATATTTTCCACTATAGCCATGAGAACATTTATGATAATTGCCTCCTTCAATTCTTCCCCCACAAATGTGTAAAAACAAGTGCTGCCCCAGGAAAGAGACCAAATTAATATAAATTGCTATCTTTAACTACATGGAAGGGAGAAGACATATCAGGATGACACTGAAAAACAAACAGATACAACTTTTGATAATGCTTGGGTATTTGATCTGATCAAGAGTGTCCAAGCTGAAAGGATCACTTTTTGTACCTGCATTTTTTGTGAGAAATGAAGGTAGCTTGGGAACTAGGTGTTTTGGGCACCTTGACTGTGAAAGACAATCCATAGTGAGATGTAACGTATTGACTGTGATTCATTTATTGTGGGGAAGTATTAGGTTACCTGTAATAACCATCTGGAATCTTTCATGACTAATAATTTCACCTAGAAATAATAAAAAAAAAAAGAAATATGTATATATGTATTGAATTCTGGTAGTTACGAAAATGTTTTAAATAACTGAAGAATAGTATGCAGAAACCAGATCATCTTCCATTTTAAACAATGCTGAGAATTGTTAAAAGCAACCATTTTTATGCAAAAGAAAGCAAGAACATTGATAAAATTTCTGCACACTCAGGGAAAAGAGTCCTGGATTCAGCTTTTAGTTTACATTGTATAACTGAATGCAAATATATATTGCAGATAATCAGTTCAAATAATCCACTTATTTAGCTGTTAACATGGATGAAGGGAATGGACAACCTGATTATTTTTCTATTCCTTTTGAACATTAATCATCTTTCAGATTTTCCGTTAATAAGAAGAATGATTTTTCAGGACTGATGATCTCCAAACGATCTATGATCAATTTATCCCAAAGTGTGAAAATGATAAAGATGAGAACTTAGTAATCACACTACAGAAACTCTTTTCTTTAAAAAAGGTTTGATTGTAATAAAATAACTAGTATATTCTTCCAGATAAGCTACATGATTTTACATTTCAGGAAATGGATTTGACAAGCCATTTTGTTGCTTTTTCCTGCAATGTGAAATTGTCTGCTTTATCTTTTGCTAAATTAAAAATTCATTCTTCCATGAGCATACTGTACCGGTAGATACTTAGAGGATGACAGCTGAAGAGGGAGACCCATCAAAAATGTAATTCATATGGCAGATGCAAGGCAGTTTATTTTATACAAATTATACATGAACAAGGATTGAACTAACCAGTTTGGAAAAAAACTTTAAATTGCCCAGTGCATCAAAAAATAACTGACTTTCTAGTCTGCAGAAGCTTTTTAACTGATATATCCACAGATAACTCTAGGCATATCAGAGAGTTCAAAAGGTTTCCTTAAGAATGAATAGTTAATTTGAGAATAACAGAAAAAAGAAGACATTACATCCATCACATCTGCTGTTTTACTTTCCTGTACCTAGACATAATTTTATTTATTTCTCTATATACCCAAGAAGGAGTCTGTTCATTTCTCCCGTCCTTATTCCACTACCCCATATATCATCAAAGCCAATCATCTGACTCTTTATATACAAGTCTGGGAACATTCATGATGAAAAAACGAGAGCTTCTATAAAGATTCTTTAAAGGTTTTGATTTTTTTTATATTGTATATATGCAATGAGTTCCACATTATTCATAAACTTGCATCGTTAATAAACATGATGTTTTAATAAACTAATAAGAATGTTTGAGTTATATATAGAACACAAAGAATGTGGCATGTATTTAATGATTATTGTTGTGGCCTGTTCCAAAATGTTTTCTGCAAAATGTAAGAACCATGTTGTAAACTTTTTTGCTCAAGGAGCCTTATTAAACTCAAATGATTCAAAAGCATGTATATGATGTGTCTGGGTCGGATACTTTAGATGCTATAGCAAAAGGATCATCATCATGTGCTGAAGTGAGCATTAATTAGTTCATGTTAATGTGAGGTCTTCAGCTGCAATAGCTTGGAGATATCCTGCTAGTGAGGAATCTCTGTTCTTGAACAGAGAGGCAGAGGGAGGCCTTTTTTGTAGCCCAGGCTAAGAAAAGCTTCATCAGACTTGCCTTCTATTCCAAACTTTCCTCACTATGAGCTTGATTTTACTTAAAAATCTGTATAAATTTACTGTTATCTATATGGAACAAGCATCACTAAGGAAAATGGGCAATTCTACCCTAGTGTTATCTTTGGATATGCTAAGCCGATTTCCCAGCTGGTGCAAGTTAAGTTATGGCAGTTATATTAAACGATGCCAATATACACTAATTTAGAATGAGTTCCTTCATCATTAACATGGGTATTTTAGGAAACCAATTTAGAACCATACATTATGTAGATTCTCTTCTCGACTCATCATCTCCCATCTGATATTTGATTAGGATATTGATTTCCTCTTATTAAAAAAAAAAAAATCAACCCACTCACCTCCTTTTACCCTCTACATAATACAGATGCAGAATTCCACCTGGATTAGCAAATTGATTTATTGATAATAAACACATTGATATTCTTTGCCCTTCTCCAACCTGTATATCTCCAATTTCTCTATCCCCATTTTTTTCCTCAACAGAAATTTTTTATATTAGCTCCTCTCTACTACTGGCACAATTCTTGTGAGTGAACTCTTTGAAGACTCATCTACTGTTTTTTCAGTGTTAAATTCTTCCAAATGGCTTTCCAGCATGAAACAAGACACAAATGCTCATGCTGATGTCAGCAGAAGTCTCCCTGCTTGTTGAAGTGCTAAGATAAACAGGACAACGCAAAAGTAGATATGATCCATCAGTAGACTTTATGAGACACTTCTGAAAGGGCAGGACTGGTCTAAAATAAAATCTCTGGGACACAGCTCAAGGCAGCTCTATTGATATATTGCTCTGTAGATGAGCTTACTTGGTTGGAAGAGTTGTTATGTTACATATCCACCCAGGTGTTACTAACTGATGATGATGACAACATCAGAAGAAATTACTGGAATTTTACTTTATTACAAAAAAAACCACACAACCCTGTGAAATCAAGGTCCAACACAAAGAATGAAATTTAGACACTCCATTAGAAAGACAGTCTATATACAAAACACCTAATATTTCAAAATGTTATGTTTTCAATGCTGATCATCATGATTAAACATTCGTATCTCTGTAGCACCTAGAGATCAGCTGGGTTACAGTTCTAGCTGTGGTACAAACCAAGTGACAGTCCCTTGGCAAAGACCTAACTTAAGAGCTGTTTCATAGCAGTTGCTGAGACTTCACAATTTGCCTTCACTATGCATGGGAAAAAGTGAGATCAAGAGGATGGCACTACATCAAAATGGCCACTGATTGTGTGTGGAGTTACTGCAGGGGATGTGGGGATCCTAGATATGGTGTTGTTATTGCCATACTCCTTCTCCCCAGCATGGTGATACTCTCACTTCTTTCTTGCTATTGACTTGTTTTTGATATGCCAAAGTGATGTTCCATCCACCCCTCTCCACTTTCTATAGGTTTTCACCAAAAGTGACTTATCTAAAGGAAACATTTTGACATTGATGAAATGGCATACTTTTCTAAAATTTAAGCATAACAGGCCAATTTATTGAAGAGGTGGATGAAAACAGAAAACAAAAAAAAACCCCAACACAAAACAACCAGACCACAACCAAGTAATATGGCATATAAAAATGATTTAACATAAAGAACCTTTAGAATTAAGTTACACAAGATAGCAAACACCTTACAGTCCCTGAAAAGGAAAAGCCTTGTTCCCCTTCCCTGGCTCCCACTGCCCTTGCACTTGGAGATGCCCTGCGTTGCGGTGGTTCTGGTTCTCATCAGACCCTTCAGAATGAGCTCAGCGTTGAGCTCAACACAACGTAGATCACTAACTCAGTGGAAACCTACTTGTTTGTCCTTTACTGGACTGCCAAGTAGCAGAACGGAGTCACTCTCAGGGAGGGTCGGACGAATGCCGCTGAGGAGTGTAGAAGAAGAACACTGGAGTAGACAGCACATCCCTGCTTCAGTGGCAGATGTCTGAGGTCAATATGGTTTCCACAAGCAGATGCTGATACAGCTATAAGTGAAAGACACTGATCTCTTATATGAGGCATTTTTACATAGTTTTGAAATCAGCTATTATATTAATTGTGAGTATGCTTTCCTTGATTTGGTAAGAATTAAGATGATAAAATGCACCTATTTAGAGAACTCAACATCTGGATCCATATTTTATCACTCAGAAACATTATCAGGGAAAACTATAAGACAGATCTAAGGCCAGAGAATCAGCAGGTGTAACTCAATGCAGTATTGCTTCCTGATCCAGAGCATATAAATAAAGCAAAATAAGATATAGAAGTTCAGCAAAATGAACAGAACTAAGATACTTGATTCTCAAAATGTTTTCATGGGAGTATTGTCGTGAGAAACCGATGTACAGGGTCATTAACTTCTGGAAAGGAATGAAAGACAGATGAATGTGTTCCACACCATCCTTCAGAATGATTTAAGAAATCATTGTGTATGTTCACAGAGGATGTATCTTATGAGCACATAAAGGGTGGCTTGGGTTTGGTTTCCTTTTGTAAATGTCTCTTGCATGATTTCAGCAAAGCAAAGGCATGGCAGGAGGAGAAGAGGCTTAGAGAAGACTCAGAAGGCAAGAACATAAGATACATTGAATCTACATTGAATATATGGCATTGAATATTAGCCAGAAGTCCAATATCAAACCAGGATTTTCTGTTACACATGAAGGAGGAGATCAGCTTTCTCCAGATGAGCACTGCATATAACCGAAACATCACGTTGTCAGCAGAAGTAGAATCGTCAATATCTGCGTAAAGTAGATCAGATCTACAACAGTGACAATGCCTTTGTGCACTGAGGCTAACTGGATCCTTTGGACAATCTTAACCAAGGGAGAAGTTACATTTAGAGGGAGAGTCAGCCCCTATGTAGGAAATCCCAGCTCTTTTACTACTACAAATAATGTTTCAAATATACATTATTCCATTTCATAAATTAAATTGGGGGATAGTTTGAACATCCGTGGCTTAAAAAAAGTTGGAAAGGCAATGACAAATGGTCACAGTGTCTAAAAATGTGAAGCACCTGTTTCTTTTGGCTTGAAATGCTGAAATGGATATTGCAGCCACTTCATGAATACATTTTTTTCACAGTTTAATGTTAAAGGGGATGACAACAATATAGCCAAGTGTGTTCTGTAAGAGTCTTATCAAAACCTGCAGATAACAAGGAAAAACACCTCCCTTCCTTTGGATAAACCAAAAGGTTATAAAAAGCTTGGAGTAAAGCAGTGAGATCTGCTGAGAGTGAGTACCAAGAAACGAGGTGTTTTATTCAGGGCTAGAGAAATTTTCACCTTTATGGATCTTCCAGTATTTCTCATTGGCCAGCTGCAGGGGAACAGTGACAGAACTGTTACAGTTTTCAGCATCTCCCATAGGTAGAAGACAATAGCTGGAGAAGTCTCTCAAGAGCACAGCTTTCTTCATGTGAAGGGTTCATTACTATACAAAGATGTGTAAAATAATCAACTTTCCATTTGTTCAGGTGCAATGCCAGACTAGTCCATGAATTTTATCTATGTTAAAATGCTACATTCCAGGCAGTTCATACGGTTTCTTGCAATAAAAAGTTGTTATATTCTTCCTATGCAGAAAATTGAATAATTCAGTATTGTGACTTTGCCAAATGCAGAAACTTACTTCTTGGAAATATTTGCTGTGCTGAAGCTAAACTTTTCAGTAGAAAAATGTCTGAAGCTAAACTTAAACTACCATGTAAATATGGGGAAAAGATACGTACACCAGGAGAGAGGGAAGGGGTTTATGTTCACTTCCGCTCAAGCCCTACTTCAGGAAACATCTAAAAATTGGGAAGACGTTTCTAATCTCTTTAAATCCCGCTGAAGTCAATGGAACTCTTCAGCATATATTAATTGTTTTTGTCAACAAGGAAATGTTTTCCCTATGCACTTTCCTAACTAAGGACAGTAAATCTGGCAGAGTCACTGTGTCATATTATTTAATTTGGATAGAAAGATTACTATCTTTGTTAGAAAAGGCTATGTTCTTTGGCAATATGACATTACAATGTGAATTAAGCATGTGTTTAATGGCTTTCCTAAACAGAAATTATTCCTGAGTGAGGGTCAATATTTCTAGTTTGTGTTTGCCCAGTCCACAAGTAAGACTTCACTACTTCTGAAGTATGAGATGCCAACCTGAATTGCAGATTTGAACTTCAGGATTGGTATCAGGCTTTGAGCAAATTCGGCATGGGAAGTTTTACAGATTTTAGAAGTCCATGATCACTCTTCATAGTAGCTTCACAACAACAAGAATGATGGCACAGAGGAATGATCTTGCTGAACAGGAAAGAGGTGAGTATTTATTGTGGATAAGTGGGTGTAAGGTAGGCCACATGGCAGTATTCTCTCAGTACGAGAGAGTTTAGAGCATCATTTAAGGAAGACAAGTTTTCAGATCCTAAGAAGACCACAACTGAAATATATATATATAAAAAAAAAAAGCTAAAAAAAGTCTAGAAATTAAATTACCAATGAAGGAAATGAGATGCACAGCACTTCAGAAATATAAATTTGCATTCCCAGAGACTGCAGGACAGTGGAGAAACTTATATGTTTTTTCCTCAGATCTCTTATTCTGAGATGCATCATCATGCAGAAATGTGATAATTTTTCCCCATGGTTTTCCTGTAGATGAGATTTTAGTTTCTCCTGGAGCAATTAGATTCAAAGGGTTTACGCAGAATATTCTTTTATATATTTGTTATAAATCA
Organism: Sula dactylatra; assembly: GCA_013389905.1. Lineage (NCBI taxonomy): Eukaryota > Metazoa > Chordata > Aves > Suliformes > Sulidae > Sula > Sula dactylatra. The sequence continues at coordinate 6,367 of WEKW01030359.1, read as the reverse complement.
CATCATTATATTCTACGGGCTATCTCATAGTTAACGTGAAATAGCACACTGATGGAAACATTCAACACAGTTCTTTATTCATTCTCAGTGTAGTCCTTCATGTTTTCTATTAATGTTTCTGGCATTTGGTATTGTCTGCACCATTCCAAAAATGAACTCCATAACTGGCCCTTCAATTCTGCTTGTGATTTCACCTAGGAAATTATCAAAACATGACTCTGTTACCTCTTACAGATGCACACACACACATATACACAGAAAAGTATTGTAAAAAATATTTTTTCTGTTGTTGAGTGCATGGGAGTCAAATGGATGTTTCTAGCAGAAAGTGGATGTCTCTGCAATGCAGAGCTCTTATTCGGGTCTTGTTATAATAATCATGGGTTGTTCAGCTGAATAACAGAAGTGTCAGAAATTTAAAAAATCTGGGAACTTCTTATCAAACAAAAGTCTACCTTAGAAAAATTGCTGCAGCTGAAGATGGCACATCTGTTCAACCTGGAATGCTTCTTTTTCTAATGCTTCCAAGCCCAGTGCTTTTGCTCATGATCATAAGATTCTTTATCTTTCTTGGGCCCAAACCTCTTGTAATATATTGATCTACAAGACAGTACTTGTTAACATGTTTGCATCTACTGCAATGTGTCAGCAGAAATATCTTTGTCACTAGAGGGCAGCCATCATCTTCTAGAGAGCCAAGAGAGCTTGTCATGGAAATCAAGTCCGACTGCAGTCGCAGAGGACATGATTCTGGATCAGTGGTCTGTGTCTCAGCTGTACTAATTTTCAATAGAAGTAATTAGCAGCATTCCGGGTTTTTATCTAGGGATCAAATTATGGCTGGCTGTTTCAAAGGCAGAATATGAAGCCTTGTCAGTCTGGACTGACCAATGACTTTAAGAAGCAAAATTTGGAGGTTACTGATACTATGGAGCAAAAAACCCTCCTAGATTCTCCAGTGGGGGAAATTTCAGAGCAGGCTGATGAAATGGGAGCATTAAATGTGGCCACAATGCTAGTGGAACCCCAATCCTGTTTTATGTGTCCTCTCCTGCATGATGGACAAATGGAGAACCGTGTGTGTGAGCATTTGCTCCATTTGCTGCTAAGTGATTTTGCTGACCATGAGTAGGTATAAGCTGATGGGTGAGGCAGAGAAATGATGACATTCAGCTCTGAAACACTCACACTCTGTCTGATAACCAGCATCAGGAAAGAGGTTCAGCTTGCCCCTCACTGAAGAATTGATGACGAGGTGAACAAAGCTCTGTAAGCAAGCAAGCAGCCAGGCTTTTCTCTCACCCAAAGCTTCACATTGACTGTGGCCAGCTTCTGAGGTTTGACTGATACAAAAATCCTGCATAACTGGCAGAAGGTTCTCATGGCCTTCTTACTTCTTTTCAAACGGTACATTTCCTTTGGTGTATCTGTGACAAAACAATCCTCAGTTTTTCATATACCTGATGTGAATATATAAATAAGGATAAAGAAAGCAGTTTTATCGGAAACCTATACTTAGAGCACTCTTGCTTTGCACTACTGACAATTTTTTTTCATTACAATCATTTTGTGAGGTATGAAATAGTTTTACTGTTATCTGCTGTGCCAGGCTGCTCACACTCCATCCAAGATGCACAAGTATGTGCATGAACAGCAGATGACTTGACAAGATAAATAGCGATACATGCTTATACATCAGAGACCAAAATTAAGTCTGTGTCACAATCAGTAAAGCAGGCTGAAGTGAAAGGAGAAAACTAGCATATCATATACACATACACATATATGTAAAAGAAAAATCCTCGCGAAGAGCATGATACCATATGTTAGTTTTCTTTTTTCATCCAGACAAAAAACCTAGTGGAGCACATCATACTGAAAATGAATGCTAAAATTGTTGGACTAGGAAGGGGTAGGAGGTAACACTTGCAGAGGAAGACATAGTATTTGTTTTTGTATTCTTGCCAGTGATATTAATCAGCAAATAATCAGCATTTCATTTGGGTGAAAATGGGAGGGAGAGATTTTTCACCCTGCTCACATTCTGCATTTCCTGTCCTTGATATACAGTATACCCTCAGACATAGCGATAACTGGCATTCAGACACCTCTGCAATTCTGTAGGGTAGTAGAAGCATAAGAGTCTCCACACCAGAAATAATAAAAATTATCCCTGTGTAGGAAAATATAAAGTTCATCAGGGCTTTGACTCCCCAGTTTGAGTTTCCAGTCTCCCCTCAGGAAGCAGCCCTGGCTCCAAAGGAAAGCCTTGACTGCTCAGCTATGGTATCATGTGTTTTCCAGAGCAGCCAGGGCTTGATCTCAGGTAGGACGGGCTCATGTTTCCTTTGGGCATTTTTGTGAAAACCTCATATCTCCTCATATCTGCACAAGCAGCTTTCTCCTGGGAGTACAGTGGCTGGGGAGAAGTCCCAGCACTGGCGTGGCACACAGCCACCTATACTGTCACTTCTTTTAGGAGGAACCGAGCCCTTCCCTCCCACCCAGGCGGAGTTCCTTTATGCCAAACCCTGATGTTAATTCCTGACACGCTTCAAAGGCCTGGAGAAGAGCAGAGAAATACTTCAATGCCAATAACCAGTAATTCAAAGGAAGAGTTATTTCAAGGGCTTGGAGAATACTGCAGGAGTGAAGGGTGAAGCCCTACTGTCTTAAAAGAAAAGCGCAAAGAAAACATGATCACTTGATAAATAATTTAACTGAAAAGAATGTGAAAGACATTTTTGTATATTTGTCTCTAATGTTATGAAGTGGGTTCCAGCATTGAAAGGTTCCTTGGTAATTAGAAAAAAATACTTAGTCAAAAATACAAAGAAACAAAAATATCTCTCTTTGGGGGCAAGGGGAAAAGGTTTCACATTAATTTTTCCCATTGCAGGAAACCAAGAATTTTTAGGTTCCATGGCATAATATGATGTGTATTCTTTTATTCTTTTTTTTTCATTGATATATTATTTAAGCATTTTTTTATATTCTAGTGTTCCACATGTACCTTCTCATACACTGAAAACTCCACACTTAATACATAATATAAAAGCACGAAAAAGCATGCTTGAGGTTTTTATTTTTTAATGTGAATCAAGTCTCACATGCAAAGACAAAAAGTAGGGTTACGAAGTTATTGCATTTTCTATCCAACTGTCACTTTAAAAATAATTGAGAGAGCTATATTCTATTTATAATAAGGCAAGGTGAGCAGTTCACAATAATTTCTGTATGAAATTTTTGATTCTTTTTTTTTTTTACTTCAGTGTTGTTTAGATTAAAAGAAAAACAAACAAAAATTTTAAATAGTTATTGTTATGTCCAGATGCTAAATGACATTTCATTCTGGCTTCTAACAGAAGAATGTGCTTAAAAAGCCAATTTTAAAGTGAAGGAACAACCAATGTGTGTTTTATTACATCATCATAATGACTTTTTAGTCTGTCTTTAATCCTTCCACTCATCCAATAAAGTAATTCAAACAAAGAATAACCCTTCAGTATGAACCTCTATTGGTTTCCAAACCATGTGACACACTAGACTGGCACCAAAATATGAACTAGAGGCTTATGATAAATTCAGAAGATCAATGAAGTACATTTAAAATGCATTTCATAAAATTTAATTTACACATATATTAGACATGGGTAAAGGCTTTCCATAAACCCTTTGGCTGGCACAAAACTACAGTACACTGCTACTTGTCTGTTTTGTAAATGAAGCATTCTATATATTTTTACTAGTTACAGATTAGATGTAACTGTCTGTGCTATTTGTGTCTTTTTCCAGTCCCAGAGGCACTATCAAATATTTAGTAAATGCCTTCCCCTCTTTACAGAGATAGAGAGAAGGATAATATTGTAAGTTATATGATCATTTCTGCTAAATATTTGTAAGCTGGTTCATTGTGTGACTTTGTGTGCAACAATTCCTACCCTTGAAAATATCCACGTTATCTTCAGGTAGACAAATTTTAGTGATTGACATTTGATTGCAAGTTAAAGCATGTGTGGACATTGTTTCAAGATCTTTGGGGTTTTGTTTTGTTCCAAGGTGTCAAATGTTTTTTTGACCAGCAATTGAAGTCCACTTAGTTCAGAAATAAGATTTTTTTTTTAACCAATTTTCAGTTATATTTACACATAAGTATGTTTAGAGACACTACTGGTACAACTGCAATAGGAATGCAAACCCTTGAGACAGAATGAATACACAATTTCACATAAAGGACAAGGGCAGCATGATGCTGGCTTAGCTCAGTGGGTTTTTAACAGCATCCTAATGTAACGTTTGAGTTTGGGTCAGTTATAGGAAAAAATGTTTTGTTATTAATATATGCATGATAAAAACTAATAATGCTTTTGGCAGTCAAAGAATCGAAAGTTCTTAGTTAACAATGTCTTCAAAATGTAAGTCTGTCACGTGAACCTCATATTAGTGTATCATATTAATTTTAAAAGAAATTTTAAAGATATGCTCTTTGTCAAGTGGGATGTTGCACTTACTCTCACATACTACAAATAGCTATACAGCCAAATAAGCATCGCATTGCATTATCATATAGATTTCTTTGTTTTTTCAAGTGGTCAGCATTTTTGTGGTAACATTAATAGTTATTACAGATTTAAATGGGCACTCTGTGTCTGTAACTGATTGACAAGATCAATAATTTTAAGATCAAATACTAACAGCAGTCTGTTTTTTTCTTTAATCACTGTCTTTTTGTTTTATACCCGTGCCTACAGCAAGATCCTGTTTTCTGTATGTGGACAGAGCTTCCTGCTGTGTGCTGTCGAAAGAATGAGAAGACAAGATGGAGAATCAATTTAAGAAAAAAGCTTTAGTTGACAAAGCTTTGCTGTAGATCAATGGAGTCTAGCTAGTTAAAATATGTTCAGTAGCAGAAATTTTACAACCACGAGCTTGGACATAATCGGTTTGTTTTTCCCTATTCCATTCATACAGTATTTTGCCAGATGAAAAAAATTTGTATGCAAATACCATTATTGTTTTGACAGCTGAATGTCTTTCGGCTTTGTTGTGAAACAATAAAAGCAGCTTTAAAATATATTTCCTTGATATACAGAAAATCTAGGCCTTTATTAGATCTGTTCTTTGAAAAGAGACAGTATTTACTTAAGAGGGAGTTTGTCTGTTACAGTAGAGCAGGCAACACATTTACCCATGGAGAGATCTAATAGCATACAATTCACAACTTGGTACTTAGGGGATTTTTTTCATGGACTCATTTAGTCTTTTATCACTTATTTGTTTAAACAGGTTTCATAGCAA
>WEKW01030342.1:1114-30956 GCA_013389905.1 Sula dactylatra | reverse complement strand
AAAAAGAATGAACTATGACAACAGTCTTTCTTACAGATAGAAAAACACATTTTGAGGATCTTTATGAGTGATCTGTACATGGAAATCATCTGTACAGAGATATCCCTGATGTCTGTTTCTAGGCAGTGTTTCAAGGAGATGCCACTCAATATACCCTCTTTAAAAATTCATCCTGAGTAGAGCCCAACACTAAACACGACAAGAAGAATATGGGAACTTCTTTTCTACTAGTATGGGATGGCAGTCAAGCACATAGCAGCAGACCACGTAGCCATGCAGACCAAATGAACAGCAGGTCCAGAGATAAACAAGAGTGAGAACTAAGGATTATTTTCTCCTAGTGTGTTCTAAGAAAATTTATGCTTTCAAATAAAGCTTGACTGCAGGTAGGGAGGCAGCTGAAGATTTAAACAGTTGAAGGCACAGCACATGTTAGCACTCAGTTTGTGGATCAGAAGGGTACACAGTCAAAGCAGTCTGAAAGCCCAAAGCCGAAAGGAATACAACATATCTGAGAGGATCTTGTTTTTCCTGCTTTGCAAGAGATCTACACTTAAGCAAAAATGATCCATATTGTTGTACTTGTGAAACCTACTATAATAAAAATGAAAATGTGGTCTTTGTCTGAAAGTTCTTACTGAAAAGAGCCCATCCTCAAATCCCACTATAGAGTGTGGTAAATTGCAGCATGCAAAACTTTAGGAAAGAGAATTGAGTTTGGAGGAAATTTAACTTCACTTATCAAAAAGGTTAACAAAAGGGGACTTTGGATTGTAGCTCTACAACCCACGCATCAGCAGAGATCTTTTGAATATTCACAGTTATTCTACAAAGTAAAAAAAAAGATTTCTCCAATATCATATACATTAAAAACTAAATAATAAATCAATATTCACAGATAAGTTCAGCATGATATATCCATTACAGCAAAAGTCAAATAAATACTTATTAAAGGTGAACTAACACATAATATCAAACTCCAAAGGAAGTGACCCACACTTCTGCAAAGCCAGGTGTTAAGAGTTTCCCAAATATTAGCAGAGAAACCTAAATTTAAAAGGGATGTTTAATGCCTTAGAGAGTGTCTGCACTCTTCTCAGGATCTGGCAAAATAGGATATCACTTTCTAGCATAATATATGTACTTATTTGAGAATTTGTGCTGCACTGTATGCAATGACAGAGTGCAGAGCTCTCTATTTGCTATAGTTATGCACTGATGATAAATTACAAGTGAATTTATTTTTGTACAAGTGAACAATCCCAAATGTAAATGTTTATTAGAACTTTTGTTACCGCCTCAATCGAAAGCATTAGTTAACTTGCTATTATTGCAGTACAGTAAATGACAGTTGACATCTATTTTAGTTTTTATAAACTTTTAATAAACATATATATTTATGCTAATCACACTTTATATTTTAATATTTTATCCCAGATTTTCTGCTGGTCCAGCTAGCAGCAGCAGTTGAATTCATGAACAGATGGAGCTGGAGTTATGCTAAGACTTTTCAGCCTGGGTGAAGTTTAGAAGAACCTAGGTTTCTCTCCTTGAAGGTGTGGAAACAGTGAGTGCAAGAGGGAACAGAAAGTGTGTCAGGAGCTTCTAGGACATCCACGCTTTTCTGCACATGCTGATGGCTGAAGCATTATGAAGAAGGATTCTTCAGTAGATGGACAATGGCAAAAGAGAGGACCATGCTCCTGCTAGCTGTATGTACCCATGAATGGATACATCGGGAAGCTCCTTGCAATATCCGAGCTCTCAGACCTGACCTTCCTCACCACCTAGTGTGCATTGGCTCCTGCGGGAAAGGGTCTGTCTGCTCAGAGGCTTCCCTCTGATCCTCAGCGTATGAAACTCCTTGCCAAATTTGTCCTTAAAATGACATTCTCTCTTCAGTAGGATAATACCGCTGTTTGCAGTACACAACAGTTTTGTCCTTTTTTTTTTTAATGTCACACACATACCGCTGTACAATCCTTGTAATGAATAGTATAAAATATCTTTATTTCACTTCCAACCTGATATCATGAGTGAAGTTAAGAAAATATAATCTTCGTACTCACCCCAGCCTTTGGTTTAGCTCCAGAGCTGGCTACTGAACAGGGAGATGCTAGGTCAGGAGCATGGATGTAAGGAGACAAGTTTGTTTGCGAGTGACTTACTGAAGCAACATCCACTCCACTTTCAGAACCAGATTCAACATCCTGTAAAAAAAATATTGCAAGTCTCTTTAGTAAATGTGAATATGAAATAAAAATCTGGTTCTTCCAAATAATAGAAGTATTTAGACAAGCTCACTGAAATATATATGCTTAATTCTCTGTGAAGAGTAATTCCCCTTATTCTTTTCCATTACCTACACATTCACTTGCTGTCCTTTTCGATGTGGTGGTTTGCATTAGCTGCTGTTCTAAAATTATAAATCACCACTAACATCAAAGCTATAATTCCCCTAAATGTTAGAATGCAAGGTAAGAAAAATCAGTTTGGGGTTGCAGAAGTCTGACATTTTTCTCTGATGTTCAGTATTTCCTGTGTGCTCCCACCTTCTGTCTCCGGCAGCGTTGCAAGCTCAGTGAACATCTGTAAACCATTACACAGCTGAAATGACATCAGCATCCAGCAGTTTATACAATTCAGAGGTACAGCTCCCTAGTTTTTTTGGAATCAGCAGACACTTATCAGCCAAATGCTATTTCTGGTTAAAACGCCCTTACTTTAATGACACTGATTACATTCCTTTTTTGAGAATAAAAAGAAGAAATATAGTATGCTTTATTTTTGAGGAAGTGAAAATATAGCACATGGTTGATTAACTGCATAGAGTGAGGGCAAGGGATTATACTGCTTGCAGATAAATTGTGACACATATCTGGCAAAGAGCTGGCTATGCATAGAACCAGCCATATACTGTCAGGATTATTAGCTGAGGTGCAGCTTGCCTGAATACAGCTACACAGTACACAGAAAAAAGCCTGAACTATTAACCCCAGCCAACTCTGTGCAGACAAAGCCTCAGTTTCCTAATACCAAGTACCCAGAGTAGGTGAAATATGGGGCAGAGGTTCTGCTCCTGAACTGGAAAGAAATGGCAATCCTTTGATTCCTTAATTCCAGTTAAGTCTCTGGTCTGCCAAACTAAAGCTGCCATTTAGACAGGTGCCTCTACATCAAGTATGCGTTTGAGTCAGATATTTCCTGCCAGTGTGTCCTCTGCAATGTGAAGCATTAGAAAAGCAGCAGAGCCATGGAAATGCCTCTGTAGAAGTCAGCTTGGGTACAGCTGCTCTTAGAAGCTCCTGCTTAGCAGAGCCATGGTGCCACAGTGCAGAACCATGCTCCCTGCCCCATTACCCATGTTTTTGCATCACGTTTAAATGCTTCATTAATATAAAATCAATATGAGACTGAACACAACACACAAGCATGCTGAAAACCAAGTCTTTCGATCTTCTGATTCTTAACATGCAAAGGCTCAAAAATTCCTGGAAAATCAGTGTATATAAATGGCATATATACCATGCTTGATGCAAGGTGTCTTTCTGGAGGGCTGCTTTGCAGCATGGAAACAGGTACCACCTGTCCTTATCATGCAGGCTTACTTATACAGATTGTCCTAACTCTCTTTATTGCTGTAGGAAATTAGATAAAATGCTGGCACTCATCAGCGAGATATGGAGAACAGATGTTAACATTTTATTTCAGCTTTCCTCTCCCATCAGTGCTCAAGGAGATACTGCAAGAACATTGATATCCAGGGGGAAAATGTTTAACTATTAAAAATATAGTTATGGTATGTCCTTTAAAAATGACATGTTATAAAATCTTCAGCTGACCAAACCCACAGAAACTTAAATACAGGTTTTCTTACCTACAGACCACTCACGTGACTATACAGCAATAATGAAGTCTGGTTTTAATAGGAAAACCCCTTGTTATTTAAAAGAAAATAGCACTAACAAAAACAAATGACCTGAACATTAGCCCAGAGATCTTGAGGCAGTATTTCTCAAGTTTCTTAAATTGAAAACCAGCTGCAGCACATGTGGGTGAAATTAACAGGAAGCCTGCACGAGAACACCTTGGGTCAGCCATTTCATGTTCTTCACAGTTACAAGTGTAAACATTTTTCAGAAAAAAAGAATGCATCAATCATGTTTGTGAGCTGTCTAGTCTCCCTTCAGACTACTCTCAACAAGGAATTCTCTCATTTAAATTAATCAAAAAAATAAAGAAATTTAAATAATTATAGTTCTGCCCAGAATCTTATTTTGAATGACAGAGAGTTTCATAAATGTGCCTCTGCCAAAAATTTCATGGACCCTCCCACTAGCAGAAAAACAAGACCTGTAGCTCAGACTTACTTTCAGTTCTAACTATTTAATGTCAATTGTCACCTATGCATATGCTGTGTGATCCTAACTCCATGCTGACTTTGCATTTACAGTAAGTGCTAATTAAAGAGCCAGACATTTTCTGAATCTTGTTGATCTCCCTTTCTTTCATCTGGGAGCTCTGAACCTGTCATTTATGAAATAATGCCAAAAAGAAATAATGGAAGCCACTACTACTGCCTTCAAAACATACATATATACAAACAAAAATACGCAGCAAATTCTTTACAAAAATAGCCTTAGTTCTGAAACCAAGGAGCTGATAAATGTGAGGACTGGAAAAAAAAGTGAAGGAAACCCATATTCTTCTTAGAATAATAAGAAAGATTAAGCAAACTGGCTTACAGGTATATGCCTCCGTTTGTACGTTGGGGTGCTGGATGGTGAAGAGCCTGCACTGAGAGCATTTTCAATATCCTGATCAAGCTGGTCCAGTTTCATAATTAAAAGCACCATTGAATCCAATCGTGATCGGTCCCGATCTTCTGTAATTTCCTAAGGAACAGAACATACAATTGCTAAATCTAAAACAGCATTATTTGGGAAGAATAAAGCTCTGTTTCTTAATTTGGCATGAAAGTACATTGAATAACAAGCAGAAAAATATTTTTTTTTTGGGAAAAATACTGCTTTGTGTAATCAATTCACTGAGTATTGACTTACTGCTGGGAAAACAATTTATATTAATATTTAATATACATTCATTATAGCAATTAAATTTTTAAAAAAGCACAGTTTCTTGCTACAAATGCATCATTGCCATTTCCTTGATACACATACTTTTTAAAGAGCTAGTGATTCTAAACACTTCCTCCAAATATTCTTCTCCAGTTAATTAATTTGATTGTACAAATACAAATGATGAAGGTTAATGTATGATTGAAATGGGAGAGAAGGAACTTCAAAGAAGCCATTTTATAGCTAGGTACTGATGGAACTCATCAGCATAAGTATGTTTTGTCAATTCTTGGCAGAGATTTCTGTCTTGGTTGGAAATTCTTGATATACATGAGATACGTTAACATTATAGTAAATACAGCATTGTAGATCCTCTGACCGGAAAGAGAGAAGGATGAGGGGTATTTACATCACAGCCTTAAACACTTAGTTTATGCAGCTTATTTTCCTATACTCCATTTTTACCAAACTTGTACCAAATGGAGACAGATAAGATCCTTGAAAGAGCAACTCAAAGCAAGATCTTCAGTTAGATGGACTAAATAGTGCTCTCAAGGAATTTCTTCCTCTCTTTCCCCTTTATATAGAGAGTTAATGTAAAAGTTAGCCAACTAACCTGCCTCAAAATTCAGGAATATAAAAACCCCCACCAGTTCATATATGGATTTTCACAACAGGAAGTTAGAAAATAAGTTCCATTAACTCACTTAAATAACATTTTTATAAAGCCTTCTCAAGAAATGGAAACAAAGAGGTTATAATTACTTCATTGTGTCCAAGAAGCAAGTAATAAAAATGTATAATATTTTTATATATTTTTAACATTTTATAATATAAAAATCACCCTTTTTTGATAGTCATTAAACTGTTTTTCAGGCTGCACAATGACTTCTCTAATTAGGATTCTATTACTGGGGTTTTTTTTTATAGACTCTCAATGATGTTGCAAAACATGAATTAAATGATTCCTGTTAGAATTAAAGGAACTCTATAGATAAAATAGTTGTATAAAACATGGTCTGCATGGTCTTTATGTGAACATGGACGTGACTGAAGGTTAGTTAACTAAATCTTAAAAAAGCAGAAATACAAATCTGTCAGTCCATAGCAGAGTTATGAACAACATTCATAGCAAAGTCCAAATCCAGGAAAACTATGTATTTAATTTTTTATTACAACATGATATTTTGGATTGGTTTGCTGAAAAAGCTGATGAATTTCCAAGACCTCCTGATGAACCTGAACTGAGTTTAGAATGACCCTGAGAGACTATTACCTCAAAACAACGCAGCAATCAGTGAAATAGGTTAAGTTTCACTTTCTTTCAAACCGAAAACACAATGTCCCAAATGATTGATTGTAACTCTACGCATCTTCATTTTAACTGACATTAAATTGATGTCAGAAGTTTCCGAATGTCAGAACAGTTATTTAATCTAATCTGCATGGGTGCAGAAAGCCCAATGGAGCGAATAAGGGTCTGCTAACAAAGAAGACATGACCTCCTTTGTGGCATGGGGCTACGTTTGCCATGGTAGGTGAGACTGTAGCCAGTTTACCCATACAGAGGGGGCCAGTGCTGCTACCCAAACTAGCCTCCCACACAGTCTCCTAACTATGTATTTATTTCTATTAGTTTTGTTTGGAAATATAAAACTGGAAAGGCTAACCAACCTAAAATCTACACTTGACTTAAAAACCAAAAGTTAAGTGCCACACCACAACAAAATGAGCGGTGGTAACAGGGTGGGGCTTTTTTTGTTTGGTTGGTTTTTTTCAGACAAGAGAGATAACAGGCATTTTACATGAAGACAAAAAAATAAATCTGGAATTTTCCCCAAGCAAATTGTTTGACTTATCCTGCCAGAAAAGTATAAATTTCCCCTGCATGTAGCAGATTGAGAATGCTGGAGAAGAATCTGCTGAAATGAAGAGGTGGCAAAATACTGCTCAAAGTGATACTTGGGCGTGACACAACAGGCTGGCTTAGCAGGAAAACACCTTTCAGAAAACAATAATATCATCAATATGGAATTTAGCTATTTTGTTCAGAAGTCCTAGCAATGGATTGTGGTTCTGACTGCTGTTGGCATCAACCTTGTCATGAGAAGTTTTAACATTTTAAGTACAGTTTCTATTTTTGCAATTTACTGAATAACACAATAATCACCTTCTGTTTAGCCAGGGCACTATTAAATTGTATACATGAAAACCTAAGCATTATACATATAACATATACAAATAAAAAAGGCTAATCTTGAGTTGGAAATTCAATACAACACACTAAATAAATGTTATTATAAGATCAATTTATGTTTAGATGGTTTTAGCCTTGATATTATCTAATAAACTTCCAAGAACTTTATAGCCTATTTGTCTTTTTTGTATGTCCCTTCTGAAATTTTATTACCGAAGTGTGATATGATCTAAAGCCAGCAATATATTAACAATTCATTTGTTTTCTTTTGAAAACACAGTATTTCCTTTGCATCCAGTCTCACAGACTTTTTCCCACTGATAGCTAGTTACCTTCCAAATTAGTACACAATAATATAAATTACATTTATGGAATTATACAAAAAAACCCTACATTTACCATTATGAAGTCAAAACTCAGACGTTAGAAGGTGCCTGGTCAAAGACTGCCGTTCCAGCCTAAATTTCTGCCTTAAGGCATTTGCATTGGGCAATTCAGGAATGTGTCACAAGCATGTACAGTAGGTCAAACTTGAGATGTTATTTGTCTGGAGATTTTATTTTTAACATGTCTCCACACAAAAAGGAAGTACGTTAAGTTGTGAACTGGAAAAAACAGTATTTCTTTTAATTTGTATCCTCACTGGTGTGATAAAGGATCTAGTTAAATTTGAATATATTCATATGTTTAGAACAGAATGCATTGTAACTCTTCCCAGATTGTAGGATGCTTGAATTACTCCTAAATTAAGTATTAAAACCCCAAAGTTAAGGTTATATTAAAAGAAATCCAAATGTTTTTACAAGGAAAACAGTTTACTAGCCCTGTTGCTATTGTCAGCAAACAATGCTAACAAAATGAAAACATTTTTGAGAACATGGTTGCAGATGAGATTCAGCCACTTTTTAGACAATTTTGTCATTTTGGAGCTTATATTGTTATTGAAAAGAATAAGACTTTTTTTTTTTTCCTATGTACTCCTGTGTCTTCAAGTGCTTGTTTGTCTTTTTACTACCAAGCTGCTTTGTGTCTGCATTTACAAACTGAGGTTGTTTCTCAATATGATGTCCCTATAGCACTCTGCATGGATAATGCCTTGCAATTTCTGAATATAATGTTCTTTGTGCATATTGTTATATATTTGATTTTGAATGTTTGATGGATAAACAGCAAACACTGTCCAAAGGCAGCATTAATCAGACTATTTCTAAAAAGTACCTCTCCCCAATTTTGTTTTTTTAACGTTGAAACTTTTATACCCATATTATCAGAACTTTATGATGATTTTAACCTACTCTGAAATAAAAGAAACCAGTCAAGGAATACAACACTAGTTAAGTCTGGATTTAATACATCCATTTTGTCTTATCAGGGCAGGGCAAAACAGGTGAAGCAGATACCCTTCTCTTCCTCTCAAACCCTTTATATGTCTAAGTGTATTTTGCACCTTCTCCTGTAGCCACTGTTCTACATCACAGACACACTTTTCTTCTTATTATAGCCCCTTTTCCCACATACCTCTCAGCTGAGTAGAGCTGAAGCAAAGGGTATCTTTTGAAAAGTATGTACTTATAAGAGTAAAAGCTATTTTAATTTTCATAGCAAAAATTGTGTATAGAAGTAACTTTGTGCTCTCTCTTAATACCCTCAGGGGGATTGAATCACTCCCACCTTCCCTGTAAGGGCCCTCTTTCAAAAATTCTGCTGGTTTCCAGACCAGAGCAGACACCCCTATTAGTGCCATTAGGGTCCCCTGTGGTTAAGAAGGGGAGAGGACATCTGGCTCCAAGCAGCCCTCTGTTAGGGCAATCAGGGCACCACCAGCTTCACTCCTCCCTGACACTCCTGTGTCAAGATGATCCTAATTTCTTTGAAAAGGAGACCTTGGTTTTTAGAGGCAAGTCTATTGGCCAACTGGCAAGGCGAGCTTAATTACCCACAAAAGAAAGGGATCTTTCATGGAAAGAGTTGGCTGAGGTTTGTCTGGTATTCTTGATCTGCAGCCAACTGGACTGACTTAAGGTCTTGTATTAATGCTATGTATTTCAGATGGCATTAGATTACTCATTCTTGTCTTTCCTTGCTAAAAAATACCCTTTTCGAAAAACAGAAAGTTATTAAATCACTGATTTTATACTGTGAAGGTTTTCATCTGAACTGAAGACAAACAGAAAGAATAATGCAATATATAGTATTTTGGAATTATCTGTTGATTTTTACTAGCAGGTGTATAAATCAGATGTGTAATTTTCATCCTTCTGCATTGCAGTGTACAGTTCACAAAATTTGAAACATACCTAAGATTTTTATCTTTCTCTAAATTTTACTCTCTACTGTACCATATTAGAGTCATATTCTTCATTATATTGGAGGAATTGCAGGCAGAGGACATTAAAACACAATGAAAAATTTAAAGCATTCTATTCATTTTTGACATAAGACACAAGGCCTAAACACCAGCAAAGATCACAGTAAGGTTACTCCTATAAATCATATTTTGAACTAGTATTTAAAATAGGCTGAAAATGAAACAAATAATGTAAGCCTACACTGGTGTACACATGCACAGGTGAGGAGCCATGCTCATTCATGCAAGCTTTTCTTCTAATTTTTCTTACAAGAAATTTAGATAGCTGACTTAATTTTTCCAATTATAAAGTATTACATAGACCTGGTTTACATGCACTTTTTAGTTCCTGTTAAACCCATAAATAAGTTAATTTCGCAAAAGTGAAGACTTCAGAGGCACTTGGTTGCTCTATAATGTAGTAATTGCGATTTTCACTACTGTATCCTTAAGAGGTAAATAAAATAGCATCAGAAAGTCAATCTCTGAAGAACATAATCTCTTAACAAAATGCATGCTTTTTATACTTCCAGACCCAAAACATGACTTCTTCTATGGAGCATAGTGCTTGCAGGGATAGTGGTGCACTCTGGGGAAAAGAGGAAAATCTGTTGGAAAATGACAGAGAGCATAAAATTCAAATATACTCAATCTGGTAAATTCCAGGAACTGAAAGATTTCAGGTCTAGAAATGACGTGAAGCTTCTCCATTACCCCAACTTTTCAAACTCATGTGCTCTTTACAGGTAACATCTCCTGAATTTAACCTGATTTCCACTGCAGAAACTTGCCTTCTTTCACATTCAAAGCTAATTTAAACTAAACAAAAGCATTCCTTTTTAGTAATTTCCTTTCTACAGCTGTTTTTGCCTAAACACATACTCAGCCTGTAGGCTGTACTCTATTTTAGCTCAGGCAGTTTTGATTGTAGTTTTCTATGTTTCATGTTGGCCAAGTAAACTATCTAGCAGAGATGTTATTTTAATAATGAAATTTAGCAATTCACTATTGATGAAATGGAAAATCACTCCGAAACCTTGGGACAAAACAATCTGAGGAAACATGGCTGTGTTAACTCAGCAGGGACTGCAGGCAGTAGTTACACATGAAGTGGTTGCTCTTGAAACACAGCAGCTCTGTAGTAAGAAACCAAGTCAAACAAGGTCGCTATCTAGCTAATTTTCTATTACCATGGGTAGGTATTAATAGAAGACATAAACTTCTCAAACTGTTATTACTGCATTGACATCATATCAATTTTCCTGCAATACTGATTAATAATTGGTGGTGCTAACTCAGGTAACAAAGAGAAGCAGACCCAAACCTAAGATTAACAAGTCTAAATGGTATATCTCATCCAATGTAAAGGATGATAATGCTTATACATATCTAAATGGTGGGTGTCCAGAGCATGGGGCCAGACTCTTTTCAGTGGTGCCCAAGGACAGGACAAGGGGCAATGGGCACAAACTGGAACACAGGAAGTTCCACCTGAACATGAAGAAAAACTTCTTTCCTGTGAGGGTGACCGAGCCCTGGCACAGGCTGCCCAGTCTCCTTCCCTGGGGACATTCAAAACCCACCTGGATGCGGTCCTGTGCACCCTGCTCTAGGTGTGCCTGCTCAAGCAGAGGGGTTGGACAAGATGATCTCCAGAGGTGCCTTCCAACCCCAATCATTCTATGATAATTATCTTATACTTAGAATACAGTTTCATAAACTACAGATGATGGGTGAAATCCACCTCTCTATCTTTGGAGTTATACTTGTTTACAGTAGCCAACCTGATGACACCCAACTCCCACTAATCATTCCTGATTTAGGATCATGTCAGGATTATGACTATGAAAATTTGCCAAATTCAAATCCCAGAGAGGTAGAGAGCACAACATGAACATAATCTGTCTTCACTGGGTGGAAAAAAATTTAGTTAAAACATAAAATCATTAATTACACTCTTTCCAGCATGAACAATATTCAATTACTTTCTGATTTCCTTCTTCATATTTTGTAAATTAGCACTATACTTATTCTAAAAGCCACCTTTTATGATTAAACTTTTATGGTTATGACTTGCAAAGTAAGCAAAAAGCGAATTTTTACCTTTACTGGACCCCATTTCTGTTTGCTATGAGGGAAAAGATGTCTGCTTTGTGGACAATATTATGACAGTAATCTGAGCTCTAATTATTAGACTGAAAAAATATTGTGATTAAATAGAACTGTGATTAAATAGAGTGTGACTGAAAGATGACTGATGCTGCATTTTTTATATTATTGCAAAACTACCCCAGATCAAGTAATTTTGTGCAAAATCAACAAGAAAATACTTCTGTGAACTTCTTATTGCTTTCCTATTATGCTACAAATCAGAGTCAAACAAGGCAAAATAGTGACTATATTTTAATGAAATGAGAATCAGCAACATTATGAAATTAGCTTGGATACGTGTCTGTTGACCTTGTTTTACAAACACACAAATAAGTGAATCTAATATACCGTCTTTATAGATTGGTGGGAAGGGAGCTGTTTTGGTTTGGATCAGTTTTGCAGTTAAGTCAGAGGGAGAGTTTGCCCTTCGGGAGATCTGTTCTGGTCTTTGTGATTTTGTTTAAGCCTAATTTTCAGGCTTTTGGATTTTTCAAACTAAACCTTCAAAGTAAATCAGGAGAGAAGAATTGATGCCAATGATCACTCACAGGGTTCCTCATATCTACTGAAATCAAATGAATTAAGAATCAATTCTGTGAGACTGTGGAAAGTCCAAACTCCAAATTGTGTCATATGAAAGGAACAACATGTGAGAAAAAGCAAGTAAATTGGTCACAAATAATTGAGTCTCTTTGAATTTATCTATTATTATCTTTTGTATTTTATATTATTTAAAAATGTTATATAAAAATTCTAGTATCTATATAAACAGTTAAAAATGGAAAGACTTTCTGAGGAATTCAACAATATAATATTAGAATCCATAATATTAGAAATTGATTTCTCTGGGTAATAAAATTGATCATTTGGAAATCAATATTTGAACTATGACAAGTTTTTTTTTACTCCAACTGTTCACATTCATCCAACTTGGAAGTGCTTGAGAATGAGAGTTCCAGGCATCTGGATGCCTGATGCGGCACAAACACTTAGGACACCACATTCTTGAAAGAAAATTCGGATGTGGGGAAATATAACTGAATATATGACAAACACAAAAGATTTCACATATTTGGCCCATTAGTATACTTCATAATTTTCTTGTGATTTCTTCCTCCTTAAGACATGAGACACTCACTTCTGGAAACAAAAAGGTGAGGATAATTATGAGCCAGAAATGAAACCTTGTGGCAAAAAAGACCAACAGTATCTGGCTGCAGTAGGAAGAATGTTGCCAGCAGGACAAGGCGGGGATCCTTCCCCTCTGTTCAGCCCTACTGAGACATATCTTGGTTCAGTGCTGGGTCCAGTCCTGGACTACCCAGTATGAGAGAGACATGGACATGCTGAAGCAAGACCAGTGAAGATGATTAAGGTTTTGGAACATCTTTCATATGAGGAGAGGCTGAGAAAGCTGGAACTGTTTAGCCAGGAGAAGAGAAGGCTCAGAAGGGATCTATCTGATATGTGAGAAGATAGAGCCAGGCACTTCTTAGTGGTACCCAGAGACAGGACAACAGGCAATGGGAACAAATCAAGATACAAGAAACTCCATTCAGACCTAAGAAAAAAACCTTTATTGTGAGGATGACCGAGCAGTGGAATAGGTTGCCCAAAGAGGTCATGAAGTCTCCATTATGGAGATATTAAAAATCTGACTGGATGTGGTCCTGAACAACCTGCTCTGACTCTGCTTGAACTAGACTATCTCAAGAGGTGTCTTCACAACCGTTCTGTGATTCTGTGATAGCTTTTAACACTTCTTCCAATATGCTTTTTTAAAGAGGACACAAATGATATTATAGTGAGAAACAGTGTTATCAGGCATTTAGAACACTTTGCTTAAACTGTTCTCAACCTGTGATCCCCTCGCCTCAATTTCTTCACCCTTTGTCAGTCTGAAGGTCTGAAAGAGACAGAGACTAGGTATACGGACAGAACAAAATAAGGCTTATCATAGGGTAATTGTTTGGATAGGACTTTGGAGGTCTCTAGACCAACCTTCTGCTCAAGTAGGGCCAGCTGTGAGATCAGACCAAGCTGTTCAGGCTTGATTTAGTCAGGTTATGGAAACCCCCCAAGGACAGAGAATGTATAACCTCTCTGGGCAACCTGCTCTCATCTTTGACTGTTTTCATAGGAAGAAATCTTTTCTCTGAAGAGATCATCTAATGTGTTTCAAACCTGGAAGTAAGGAATTGTTTACAGATGGAAACCAAACCCAATACTTTGTTTTACACTGCACTGAAGACAGTGCAAAGAGGATAGGGGAAGAGGAATTAATGTAAACCCTAGTTTGTCCTCCAGTTTGCCAGTGAAAACATAGAAACCAGGTAATGGCTACTACCTATATGAAGTCTATTAGTGACACTCTACCCCACAGTACCAGAAGATATTTCAGTAGTAATACAGAGCAGCCTCCTGAAATTAATGGGACTCTTCCCACAATTGCAACGGACTTTGAATCAGGCCTAAGACAGTCATGAGAATTAAAACCCACAAACCCTGTACACTAACTTCTCCCAGGTGAGAAATAGAAGTGCTTGTCTTAAATGGTTATCATGCTACCCTAGTAAATGAAGAGTTTGAAGAGTTTTAAGAATACAGGTTGCACTGTCAACTCAATCTTTATAGATAAGGTATCTGTTCATTAATATGATTGCAATGTCAATAAATGAAAAAACAGCCTATTAAAAAAAAAAAAAAACCACAACACAATCCCCTTGCTAATGTTACCTTAATCAATTTGCCTATTATTTATGTGCTTGCAGGGGGAGACTCTCCACTGAGTGTTTCAAGTCCAGTTATCGGGTTGCAGAAATTTTTGTGTATTTGCTTTTCTTTACAAGCAAAATGTTTGTGCAGTTTGGAGGCATTATGGAACAAATGTGCTGTTATACAAAAATTATAACAAATCCTCATATGAGGGGAGCAGGTTTAGCTGGTTATTTAACCTTGTAAATCTTGCCATGAGGGAGTAGCTTGAAAACATCCAAGTTATCATTCATCTGAGTTTTTTTTTTGTTAAAAATATAAATATTTAACTACTTCTGCCTTTTACTTTAGTTTTATATTACTCTTTTGAGTCCTATGGGTTTATTTTTATTTCTGTGTATTTACAAGTCACATAAACACACACAAATGCATGGATGCACTCTGATTTGTGCAGCAAAGGGACTTTGTACATTGATGATAGGTTTAAATTTGGCGTTTTCTAAATGCAGAAATAAATACTACAAGTTTACCTGGAGAGACTAACTGAAAAAATAGATTGGGTTGGCTCATTACCAAGAGTTGCCTGAGAAATTTTGTGTATTGAATGACAAAGCATTGGAACATTTTGTAATAGCCTGCAACTCGCTGCAATAAGCCCAGTGCTTATGGCTTCTGGTAATCTGGTCATTTATTTAGATATCTAGCTAGAGACAGAAGAATCTGCATTTATCATTCTGTTTTTGGTAATCTTGCTCAAGTTAGCGGTTTACATGAGAGGTTCATTAGTCTTGTCTGTCAAACACAAACAGTTTCCAATCCCTCTCACATCTGGAGGAGGCCATTAAAAGAGAAAGAGAATTGAGGAAAGCAGATAGGGTACATTCAGCAAAGAGTATTTTCTTCCCCTGTACCCTGAAGCATGACTAGGTTATAGAGACCTCTGTAAAGAGGCAACAAAGAAAATATGGATCTTCAGAGTTGATGGTGGAAGGAATGAGGTGGGGGATACAATGTGGAGAGAAAAGCTCAACTTCTTGTATGGAAATCTATATGATATAGACAGGTATATACCAATCATAATGAATCTCAGGGAGTCCAAGCAATCCCATGTCTGAAAGGACACCCAGGATCAAGGCACAACAAGTGTGAAACCAGATACATAAGACCTACCTACTTCAAATGAGACGCCAGTTAATCTGTTCTACTGCAGAATGGACCTACTTCCTTTGTTCAGTGAGGAAAGTATCAGAGCATCACATGAAAATCAAAATTCATAAACCACTCTCCAACTTCTTCCAGGTGAGAAATAGAAATCACTGTCTTAGATGGTTAAAATGCTAATCTATTAAATTAAGGGTTAAATTAAGAATGCAGGTTGAAAGAGGTGAGGCAAAGAGATGTGATGTGGGGTGGGATACTCTACATGTGATATGAGAAGACTTGGTTACAGATCTATTATCAAGACGGGTAAAATGGAAGACATAATTTGGTTTGGTTTTTTTTTTTGTTGTGCTATTCAGCAGCGCTGAAGTGCAGCACTGCAGATCAGATAATAAGGCTTGTAGAAAAATGAAGGAACAAATAAGTACCACTAGTGTGAAAATGGAATTAAAAAGGTAAGGCAATTGCTAGTGGAGTGGGAAATATTAATGCTAATCCAAACTTTTGTGGCTCAGAAAACAACAAAAATGCAAAAGTGAAGTTATTTTCTGCAAATGTAGAAAAGCAAACTTCACAGAAGTCTGGCAATATACAAAACGCTCCAGCACTGTTAATATTCTGCCCCTGCATAGATCACCCTTCTATGCAAAGATATTTTGAAATCTCTTTTAAACAGTTTGATGTTACTTCTGGTTCATTTTATCATTAAAAAATGCACTAACTGAAGATTTTTAAAGTCATCCAAATGACCTAAGAGAATTGTTTAAAGATTTTCTTAGGCTTACTCTTGTGGCAGATGTAGCAGTGGATGATGAAGGTTGTTGAGAACTTCCAGAAATTATAGCAGAGTCATGTTTTTCTTGTGCAGATATTTTGTGACAAATAGAGGGGGGGAAGGTGAGAATTTAAACTCTTCTCTAATAAGACTGAATTTGTTTAGAAACAGTGAACTTCAAAATAGCACTGTTTCTTTCAGAGGCAGTATGTTCTCTGCAACAAAAACACTGGAACAGATTCTCCGAACGCTCCTTATGTTTGCATGTGACTTGCATGACACGACTGATTTAGTTGTCAGTATGTAGAGAAAAACATTTGTAAAACTGAATGACCTTTTTACTGCATGCCTTAATCAATGTAAAATCCCCCCAAATCATAACATTGATGGTATTTATAACACATGCATCTCCAAGAACAAGAACTTGAATAGGGAAACCAATGTCTCTTCCTACAATTAAGGACAAAGTTCAGGAAAATTTGTGGTCAAACATTATTTGAAAGTCCCAAAGCTCAAAGATTTACTTGCTTCCCTCCCAGTTTTGCCCATCACACTGCTGCAAGACTGGTGCTTTGGTGTAAATCCACATATTCTGCATAACTTCTCTATATTTACTATCTGAAGACTGATTGTTAGCTATATAAGTACACTTGATTTTGCCTTTAGCAATAAGCTGAACTTTTTGGCTATACCTCTCCATGGATTGTGCAGACTGCTCATTTCTTTCTTGCAAAGATTCCTTCCAACACCAAGTCAAACTCTAAAGGATGTTCATTACTGTAGAATAAATCCACTACTTACCTTACAATAGACAATGATTTAAAGCATACTTTCACCTTACATGATATTAATGTTTAGTATTTCAAGATTCAAGTATGACCAGAACTCAGTTGTTTAGTAAGTTTTTTCTTTGTTCTGTTTATAGTTGTCCCCTGAACTTCGTTTTTAAAAAGTAGATATCAAAATCATGATCTGATACAGGTCATGGTTTCATAGTTACTTTAATTTCCCCCAAATTCACAGTTCTACTACAAGTTGCTGTTCCCACATCTACCCTCCTAGGCTGCCCCTCACCTCCCCTTGTGCCAGCACTAGTCTCCAGTAGTGAGCCAGCAGGGATCCAGCTGAACATGGTCCCTGGGAAAGGGGTAGTGCTGAGCAGGGTCAGTTCCCTACTCTGGTTCTCTGTGCAGCCATGCAAATGTCAGTGCTGGCCAAGGAAGGCCAAACAAAGGCAGGACAAAAAGCTGTACTATTTTTCTTTTTTTCTGCAAGATCCTGGGTTCATATTGGTGCAAAGTGACCACATTTCAATAACATTGTTTTTACAGGGGAGGTTATGCTGAAGTTTCAAACATTGTAGGATCTGGGAGCTTCTCAACTGTTTTTCTTCAGGACACCACTACTAACTTAAAGGAGTCTGCACATTTGTAATTTAGTTGGTGAAGGTCTGAAAGAGAGGTGTATTGTCAAAAAATAGCAGTCACCCACTGTCCCCTGCCCCTTAGATTTGTCAATTTATGCAGCTGATGAAATGCCAGGGATTTTTTTTATGTCACAAGTTTGTAGGAGAACATGATAGCATGAGAAAAATCCATTGCTAATTTTTTACATTCAGTGAAAGAAGTTTAAGTGTCTTGTTTTCTTGGAAAAGAGCTCATTCTTTCCCATGTGAAAATTGGATTGTCCCAGTGAAAATTACTTTCTTATTAAATTACTTCTGCACAGTAAGATTTAAACCAAGGGTAGTTTTGTATCACACACCATAGCACATTTTTATTTATAAGACCTGTTATTGGTGACTGAGGAGGTGGTGGTAAAAATCTTGATCTTGAATGAGGATGGAATTTATATTTATGAATAAGACTGAACCAAAGTTAGAGTTCAGGTTTGGGTTAAGACCCAACACCCTTGAATTTTAAGAACTTGTCTCAGCAAAAGTGTTTCACAAAAAGTGTTACCAAATTAGATGTTCATATCGGACTTCTTAGCTTAACTATATGGAAGCCTAGTCACAGGCTAATTGAGCCCCCCCAAACTGGGACTGAGATCAAATATGTAGGGAGTGGAAATATTGATCAAGGGAACTGTTATTCCTTTTCAGCCACATGAAGAAAGATTCTAGATAGCTTGAAAAGTCATCATAGAGAACGCTCTCTCTTTCACTTTGAATTCTTAGCAAGCAGTAATAAATGGCAATCAGAAGTTCTGAGGAATTACAGAATCAAAGGAAGCTGGATCACCCTTTATGGGGCATGCACTGTATTGTACAACTAAGATATTTCCTGGATTAAATAGCCAAGATGCTGCAGCCATGTCAGCTTCTCTGAAATTCTGTAGCAACTACAAGATGCCTTCTTCAGAGCTGATAATGGCCCAAATTGGGAAAAACTACCAAAAAAACCTTGTTTACCTCAGACACCCCTTAACAACATCTGTCTTCTGTATATTGTCTGAAATTCATCAAAGCTAAGTGTCTGACCATGTGGTAAGCGGTTGACTGGAATTTTGTAGAAGTCTGTGGTTCAGACAAGGAATTCTGCTTTTCTTTATAATATATTCAGCTATTTCATGTATGCCTTTGAAATATGTTTATGCACACTGGAATTATTCTAGCTATTAAATGTTGCTTAATGGGATTGATCTGTGCACAGTGCACAGCATTGAGGGCTTGCTCAGACACACACACTGGCCTGTAAACTAGCCTTTAGGGTTGACTATCCATTCACATCAAACATGTAACACACAACAAAAAGACAAAGTTATTCTGAAAGCCTTATTCTTCTGCAGCTACCTTTTTGAATCCTTGAATTCATTCTCCCCTAAAAAAGTTTGCTGCTTAGATTTTTCTGTCATTCACTTTTAATACTCATTTTCCTTTAGCAATTCTATCTTAAATCCTTCGAAGCGTGCCCAGAGTTGCACCGCATAACTGCTACTAAAACAATTTTTCATAAACATTTAAATGAATACATTTTGAATACTTGTTTTTAAGCATTCACTGCTTTCTCAACAGTAAATTTGTCTTCCCAAGTCTAGTGACCATTTTAATCTGAATCTACCAACACTAAATGCTTTAGATATTACACAGTATTGAATATTACACATTTATACACACTATTAATGAGCTAACAATAGAAAGTCATACAATCATAAAAAGATACAACTGGAAGAGATCTTGAAATATCATCTGTCTCCTTCTCAACGATAGGACTGTCATACTTGACAGATGGTTCTCCAGCTCCTCTTACAAACCTCCAAAACTGCCCCAAGCAAAGAAGATATTATTCAAGCGCTACCTTCCTTAGCACTAAAAACCTAATTCTAATGTGGAATGACAATCTTTCTCTAGCTTGAACTCATTAATTCTTATTTTTGCCAAATTTGGTCTCTAAGATAGACCTTTTTTTTGTCCTTGGAGATGGTATTATGTACCTCCCCAGTCTCTTCTTCAGGCTCATTCCTTCCCCCTCTCTGGGGGCATCTCTGGCCATTCTCACATCTCTTCACCAGACTGCTGGACTCTCCTCCTGCAAAGCAACTTGCAAAACCCTCTGCCTTCACTGCAGGTGAAACCAATGTAAAAAGTGCACCTCTAAGAATGGAAAGGCACAGTACACTCAGGAGACTTTTCTGTTGTGACAGCAAGCAAATGCCCATGAAAGCCATTTCACTTCGCAGCATTTGTAAGGTGAAAATCTCTGGCACCTGACTGAGACCTGCAGGCAGTAAGCAGCTGTCAGTTAGCGAGGTAACAACAAGCAGGTGAGATGAATGATTGCCAGGAACAGTTCATGTATAGCCTCTCTTTTCTTACAGGTTGTAGGACTGGCAGGCAGCAATCATTCCAGAGCTGTTGCCACAGCCTTCCTCTGCACTGCGGCTCCCTGTCCTCCATGGGTACAGGCTGGTGTGATCCCACACCTTGTGCTGCAAGGCTTCAGCCCCCACAACCAGAGAGGGAGGAGCCAGCACTTTCCCAAAGGTGCACAGGGGTAAGGAAAGACACAAAGAGCCTAAGCTGAAACAAGAAAGGATAAGGGTATTTTTTTCCCCCAGGACACTCCAGCAGTGGATTAAGTTACCCAGAGAAGTTGTACAGGCTCCATCCTTGGAGGTTTTCAGGACTCAACTGGATAAAGCCCTGAGCAACCTTGTCTGACCTCAGAGCTGGCCCTGCTTCAGCAGAGACCTCCTGAGGTCCCTTCTAATTACTAAGGCTGTCAATTTTTCCATTACTAGGTGGGAACTAATTAAACTGTTTTCTGCAAAAATTACTGGTAAAGTAAGATTGAGTATAAAGTATTGTTACTATTCCTGAATGGAGCGAAGCATTTTCCTTTACTGTATTCCACTTAGAGTTTGTACTGCTGTTGGGTAGATGTTGCGGCTTTTATATACTGGCAAACTGGTATGTTTGCCAGTCATACTCTGGAGCCATGCCCACCAGCAAACTAATTACACTGCATTATATGATAACTAATCCTCTTTAGGAAGCAAGACAAATAGCTTCAAAACTGAACAGTAATGTATACTCTTTTTAAAAGCAGCCACAATTTATTGCAACTAAAGTGAAAATTCAGCACCAACAGCATTCCGTGGGGATATCGCTATATAATTTTTTTTCACACCATTTTGTAACTCAGCTGTGATGAGTACTGTGTGACCTACACTGGGATTGTCTAAGGATTTTTGCTTCCTTTATCAGCAATAGCAATAATATATTATTCCAAGTTGTATGCAGAGGTATTAGGTGGAAAACCAGATTTTGACTTTATTCTTCCCCATAGCTTATTTTTCTACTTCTAGATTTTCTTTTACAATGAAGGAATTGTAAAAGTCTCAGACAGTGAAGGAATAAGCTGCTCAAAAATACCTAAGTATTTCTTACTATAAAGTCTGAAAACATCTTGTATGGATATACCAAGGTGAGGAAAAAATATTAAAGGAAATAAAACACATTAGAAACATTCATGTTACAGATTATTGCATATCTTAATACATTTATCTAAAAAAGTACAGGCTGTGTTTACACTGCCAATCAAGACAATAATAAGCAGTAAAGGACAGCCTGAGCTGAAAGCTGAGCCCCTACAACCAGAGAGAAGCTAACCAGCAATGCGCTAGCTGAACTTGAGTCCAGCTGAGACAGGCCTGTGGCTGTGGCATTTTCCTTTTCCTTTTTGTTTCTGAGAGTTTCAGCTAGGTTGCAGCAGGTAATGGCATTAGTGCTCAGCTGTGACAGTCAGTCAGGGTCAGGAGGAAGGAAAAGCATTGTGCTCTGCTCTGGTCCCAGCTGGGAGGTGAGCTCCTGCCTCTCAGCTCAGCCTGCAGCATGTCTACACGCCTGCACATGTCTCCTCTTTTTCGGGGAGCTGATGACTGACAGCTTCCCTTCACAGCTGCTGCCTCCCAGGAACAGAAGGGGAGAAGTGCCTGTCTCTCAGAAATGGCATGCTGCTCAAATCAAGTTCAGTCAGTCAGACTGTGTCAGTGTGTCTGTCCACAAAGAACCCAGTAGCCTACAATTAGGAGCTTGGCAATTTGAACGGGAGGTGAGATTGGTTACAAGTCCTAGTTTTGACTAACACCCAACATATCTACATTGTAAATATGACCACAGCGACGCAGGAGGTACATATATACATACAAACATAATTTTTATATATATATATATAAAAGGGGTGAAAATGGATACAGAATTTAATGTTAGTTCCAAGTGTGGCTTTACCAAATAGGAGGTTTGAGTTCAAGAGTTATGCTCGAGAGGAGATGATAAAATAAAAAAGACAAACATGACAGGGCCAGGATTAAATGAGAAACTTTGACTAATGTTCAACAAACTTGGATTCTATTTCAAACTCTTCCCAAAACAGTTGTTGGGGTGAACATGATTTCATTCTTACAAAACAATTTGAGAATATTTTAATGATTTAATCGTAATATGGTTTTAATTCTTTTTGATTTTTTTCCCCTACCTGAATCTGTGTTTCTTGCTAGTAGTCAAGATTTCAGTAACTAGAGAATTCCAGTAGTTATGGCTAGAAATGTTACAAAATCTCAGAACATGCTGAAAAAAACTTGAAAATAAATCTAGCATTTGGAAATGTAAGATTTGCAGTAAGATATTATTTTGAAAAGACTAATTTTGAATGAAAATGTAAAAATAAACTCTGGCCATAGGATGAGAGTTAAAAAAAAACAGGAAAAGAAAACTCATTATGAGTAAGAAAAGAAAAAGATATGAAAGGAAAGAATAGGAAACTCAAAGTTGTTCTAGCATGAACAAAACAACAGTAGTGTCAATAAGCACCTTGCTATGATCTTGGCACTGCACTTCTGGTGAATTTTAACTGAACAAACAGGCAACTATAAACACTCAAGTAGGATGTTACTAACAATGAACAAACTGCATTGTAAAAAAAGCAGATGGAATAAAACTGACGCATACCAAGAAGACAGGATGCAAAGGGCCTTGGAGAAAGTAGCATTCAGGAAAAAAAAAAAAAAAAGAATACGAAATTCAGTATTTTGGGTTCTTTGTTATTCTTCACAAGTAGCCTGAAGATTCATGTGATTGGTGAAGTATAAAAAAGTTCAGCTATGATCACCAAATATTGAGGGATATTTTAAAAACATTGAACATTATCATTTTGAGAAGGTACTCAAGAAGGCTGTTAGCTTGGATACATTGCAGGGAAAATGTATTCAACCAGATTTAGTTGGATCTGTTGGGGAAACTCAGCATGGTGTGATTGCCATTTCTTAATGGCATGAAAGGCATATCAACAGTTCATGCTCAAGAGAAATAAATAATGCAAATTACATAATTTAGTCAAGCATTTTCAGAAATGCTAGCCTGCCCATTGCCTAATTCATCCTGCTTCAGGCTAGTGGAAAAACCTTAACCAACCTCTATTGAAATGGGTCTACCTGACATAAACTACTTCTGATAATTCTCTTGGCCTCATATCACTAAATGGATCATTAATGATCCATGTGATTTTGCTGAAGGGCCAGTTGGGCTGGGAGTAACATAGATTTCAAGAAGGTCTAGGATTAAGAGGCAATGATTACAAATAATGGCTCTCTAATTCAACCTTCCTACCCTCAAGTGAATTCCACGACAGTGTTCTTTTTAAGGAAGACATCACAGATGTAAGGGCTGAGAATTGCACAATGAAGTTTCCTTTCAGTTCCTCAGCTTGAAATATTAAAGTGAGTTTCTGCAAAATAAATGTTTCTCATGCAGCATATCCTTATCTCTCACAATTTGGAGAGCATGGTTTTCAAGTGTTGTAGGAAAATCTTTTTTCTAAGAATTATTCGAGTCTCTCTCCCTGACTTGTTGAGTTAATATGGTGTGTTAGTCTGTATTGTGTCATTGAAAATATGAATCTGTCATTTGTGGTTTGTTAATGCTTAAGCTAAGAAACAGAAAAAAATCAGTAGCAAAGTCACAGATGCAATGACCAATGAGCATATAATGAAGAAGCAAGGGAATGGGAGAGCAGCTGTGGGGCATGTTAAGTCTAGATTTGCATCTTTGATCCAAAAGAGAGCATAAACATAGGAACAAGGAAATAAACAACAAAGACTATTAAAGCTGCAAAAACTTCAGTAACCAAATGTTATCAAGCATCTGGTTATAACCACTAAGCCACAGTAAGTACTAAGTCAATGTCTGCTGTGACACCTCTGGCTGCAGATGGAACACAGTTTGTGAAATAAACAGAAATGATTGCCTAACTAGGTAAATATCTCTTTTTCAGTGGTGTCACCCTACTTTGAGGTAGAATTTCTATGACAAAAGAAAACAGAAACAACCCAAACATCTCAAGATTTCCAGGTCAGAGAGGACAAGGGGTAGTTTAGTGTCTGGATGATAGAAAACACTTGAATTGCACTTGAACAGTCCTCAGAGGCTAGCTTATCAAGTTCTGCAAGTAGGATAATGTGTAATTCATGCTCAGTATTTTTTATTGAATGAAGGCTAGTGGGAGAGGCTGGAGAAAGTATCTGATTAATGTCTCATGCTAATAAACAGTGTCTTCCTGTTCACTTGCGTATTAATGCAAAGATGCAGAGGAGGTTTAAAAGAAGTTGTAACAAAACAGAAGAAGCAAACTAAAACAAGGAGATGAATAAGTCACATTCAGATCATAATTTAGGCAACGACAATAGTTAGCTAATAACACTGAACCTAAGGTCCAAGGAGAAAGAAATGTTTCGGATGATCTGAGAAGAGCTGCCAGACTGTGAAGGCAATTGCAGGCTCAGGGAAACATGGAGACTGTGAGCAGGACAGGCTGGTCAGCACTGTCCACAGATGAGTCAACTGGACTTTTCAGGGGTATAAACATGGGCATTGTGGGCACAGGAAGAAAATTCTTGCCAGGTCCAATGTGCAGGATGGACCTACTGAGTGAGTCATAGTTCTCATGGTCTCAAAGTTAGTGTCCGATTTAAGCCTCAGCTGAGTAAAGATTGAGTGGAAAAATCAGTGAGTAAAGCAGTGGGAAGGAATATGGTACAGTTAGGCCAGTGACCAGGATACTTAGTGACAGGGTCATAGACTGCTGCAGTATTACTTAAATTTCAAATAACGCAAAAGATACCGTAATCTATAACTACAAAAGGATGGGACAGATTATAGTAGATGCTAGAACTGACACAACCAAAAGATATAAAAATATTTTCTCTACTGTTAACAAGCATCATGGGAAGGACCATGCCAGATCTTTGAAATCCAAATGTAAGGTCTAAGAATTCATAATGTTATATTTTTGGATCAGTTACAGCATGTTAATGGGCCTTTGTGGTGTTACTATTCAAAACCAATGATGGTGCTATAGAAATTCAATGCATTTAGAGACTGGTGCTAAGTGAAAGTGGTGAAACTATTGTAATTCTTGGGTTTACCAATAATATTAAGGATTGTGCCTCCTGGACCCTTAATTATTTAAGTCAAGAGTCTGATACCCTATTTGACCTTATAAGACTAATGTGTAAGAAATCAAGAACATGTGTTCAATTTTTTTTCCTGTAACTGTGAAGTTAGATTTGAAAGTCCAGCAATTAACCTGACTTGATTTTCACAAATCCTCAGCTTCTGTCTGAGCTGCATTTTCAGTAGTTCAACCTTTCTAGTTAACAGAATAAAATAATTTGCTTGCCATTTCTTCATAATTAGTGTTACAGAAATCAATGAGACTAGTCTCCAAATATGATTTAGTGAATTAAATTCAGATTGGTGGAATCTAGCTATTAACAATGGGGGCAGTATCAGGATCAGAGAAATATAACAACTATTTGTAGAACTGTAAAGAAAAAAAAAAAGGGAAAATGCCAAGATTCAGTGAGTGTTGGTAAACTGAATTACCAATGAATAATGAAGAATTACCAAGGGGTAGGAAGCAGACTGTATGCATTAATGTTTCCCATCTACATATTCCAGCTTAGCTGGATTGCAGTAAAGTACACTTTCAATGTTAAATCTTTTAAGCAAAACGTTATGCTCATATAAATCCATAAATCTCAAACTTTGGGTACTCTTTTGCACTTATATTTGTATGGAAATATCTGATCATTCTCAATTTTTCAGTCTTTTAAGATGCACAAGCACATGCCATTATAATTAAACTTTTGTTTAAAACAAAATAAAAATGAAGTTTGCACACTTCTATTTCAGCTGGACTGGCTCCACAGTTTCCAGCTGGGCTGGCTTTTTTTCCAGGTGACTCATTCCCCTTTGCAACTATGGAATAGGCAGCCTCTGGTATGTCACTAAGAAGCTTCTGCTTACATATACAGAAAAGAAGTTTAATGAATCATGAAGCCACGATGCAGTAACAATAGCATGTTGTCAAGCAAAAGGTAGAGAACCACCACAGAATGGAGCAGAAACATTTGTTTCAAAATCTGCCCTACACGGAAGCATTTATGTTTTTTACCTTGTTTTCCTTTGTTTTAAAATAAGGTTTTGTTGATAACAACCTGAAATGCCACGTTTCATTTTAGAGTTGATCCTTTGCTTTTTAGGATTAAAATCTAACTGGGTTTACTATGATCCACTCTTCAGAAATGTGAATCTTAGAAGACTCTCCAAGTGCAATACAGTGACTTTTGGTAATAGGATATTTCCTGAACAGATCTTTTTTTCAAACATATATGTATGTATACCCTGTACCCCATGTTTAAAAGCATTGCTTTGCTTTCTCGCAAATACAGTTTGAACAGTATGACCTCTTGTTTGGAAATGCAACTACTAAAGCCCAGCTTATTTACTCTTGCAAATGCACATAGAATAAACACACTAAACAAAATTAGCAGAGTACATAATCTTTGGGAAAAGTATGTCTATTGGTTCTGTCTTCGTAAGTTGTATAAGACAGTAGGGCAACACTGCTTCTATACCTATTACTTCTAGATGCATCCATAGGATAAACAATAGCCATCATCTGCACATAATGAGTAAACGTGGTGAGGAATTAAAGGAATGGATACATTCTTGATTGACACTTTACTATCTTCTTTAAAAATAATAGTTCATCTTCTGTGTAATGAAACTGACACTACTCTGTCTTAAAACTTTCCCTATATTCCTATAATAACAATACAGCTGTATGGTTATTTACCCTTCATAAAGATAGAAATAACAAAATGTTTTGCTAAACTTTTAAAAAACCTTTTAGATGTAGAGTTTCGTGATATTAAAAGAAATAAACACTGTCACCACATCTTGTGACAAAAACGTAAAACATCTTTAAAGGTCGGCATAGCTTTTGCATGAAATATGTCTGCAGAGAAAAAAAATTGCTTGAGAGGGGAGAATGAGACTTTTGGAATAGTTAACTACAGAGCAGCTGGCACAGATTAGCCTATGTCCTCATACAATCAAAATGTTTCTATTAGAGAACTTGAGATAACTAACTTGAGAGCATTTAAGTGTACTCCAGTATTTTTTTTCCCAATTTAATCAAGCATTATCTCATGAGATATGATTGCATTATCCCAGTAGAATTGAAGAATTACCAACCCTACACTATTACATATATATGTATTTAATATCAGGTTATCGGGCTCGATTTTTATCTGTGTTGTATGCCAGCTTTTATTGGCTTAACACAAGACACACCATGACAAAATCAGCTCAGGGGAAGAAAGAGACATTGCATGAAAACCCTGGCTACTGATTCACAAGTGAGGCCAAAAGAGTGTAACTACAGTCTCAGAAATGCATAGTAGAAATACCTGTCTGGGGAAAGAACCTGACTCAGTCTAGAGCTGGTGCCAAGGCAAGCTGTAGTGAATTTATAGTAACCACCAGCTGGCCTCCCCAAGGAAGAACAACACCGACACCACTGCACGCTTCAAGTGCATTTAAGGCACCTTGTAGTGAGTGGTGCTGGACTGGTGATTGCTCAATTTGAAGAACAGGACATTTTGAATCTCAAAGTATTTCTTACTGCACAGAAATTTAATATTAAAATAAATGTTACTATTTTCAAACATGTCCTTCTACATGTGGGAGAAAGATAAACGCAGAATCATGCTGGCATTTCCAATAAAATATTTATAAACTGCAGCTCCATTGTTATTTGAGTTAAATTCTGCTTCCTCTGACTCATATCAATAACACATAAATGCCAATATGTCTGTTTCACTAAGTCAGTGTGTTGATTAACATGAGCAAAATACCATTTGGCTCTTCTTCATTTAAAAAAAGATTAAATAGTAGAGCTTACTATCACGTCCAGAAAACTACATGACTCTATGTGAAATCTGAGGCATTTTGAAGTAACTGAGTTTGCTAGCAGCAAAACTGCGATTTCACCAAACTGATTTGCACCCATCTGCTATGTGTATCATCCAGGGCAACCATGCCTGGGAGAGGTCTTTTCATTCTGAGAGTTTCTTTTCCTCTTATCTAGGGCTCGGTTACCTGTCTTAAAGGAATGGTTCTGACTCCATTTATCCTAGATTCTTCTGCTGCCACAGATATTTATGCTTAGGAAGATAAACATCTCTAAACATGCAATTAAGTTCAGTAGTACATACCCTCAAAAAAGGCCGAGCTTTTGTGCAATTTCTGAAGAGAGATGAATAGAGAGCTGAAAGGAACACTTGCTTATGGAGAAGAATGACAGAAAAGGGCATTGGGAAACTACTTTATGGAGACCTCAGAGAGACTAAAAAGGACATGCAAATGAGTAAGAGCACACCTACAAGTTATTTCACATGGGACGGTTCAATTAATCTAAATCTGATTTTAAAGCATGAGTGCTGCAAAAATGGGATACTTGTCCTCACTGGGAACAAACTGTGAGTTTTAATATAGAACGGAAGGGAGTGTAACAAGCAGGAGCAATATTGCACCACTGAAGGCTCCTGAGGAACTTCTACCTATGTATCTCAGGCAATTGCATAAGTCCTATTAATACAACATTTCAGTCCTATTAATACAACATTTCAGTGCATCTTTAATACAGTTAACCTCACAATACACTAGACAAGGGAAAATTATATTAACTGCATTTTAAGAATGTGAAAATGAAAGGCAAGATAAGCGTTTGTCCCAAGGCTAAAGCAGGACTTGACCTAAACAATAGTGCTGGCCACTGGGCTAAGTTCCCCTCTGTTTTTGCCCCTGCTTCTCTGATCCATCCCTAGGGTGGTAACATTTGGAAGTGTATTTAACACTCTGGTTAGTGGGATAATGACTGTGTTTGCTATGATTGTGTCTGTTGGGGGATGCTTCATTACTGGTTCTCATGTTTCAGGCTCAGTTCTGACAGTATAATCAAACTGGAAAAATGTAAATCAGAGTTTTCTAGATATTTATTGAATGCATGTACTGTCTTGCTACATTTAACAAGAGGATTTTTTTTTCAGTGTTCTTCCCCTGCTCCCTTCATCTCCAGAGATTGCCAAAGCAGCTCTGTGCAGCTTTATGTTTATCAGATTTTTTTCTCCTTTTCCTCTCTGAGACAGGAAGCTGAGGGTTTTGACCTCATCTGG
This sequence comes from Sula dactylatra, assembly GCA_013389905.1. Lineage (NCBI taxonomy): Eukaryota > Metazoa > Chordata > Aves > Suliformes > Sulidae > Sula > Sula dactylatra. The sequence continues at coordinate 1,512 of WEKW01030342.1, read as the reverse complement.
ATCTTTCCCAGTGTCAGAAGGTGGTCTGTTCAAAAAGATTCCATGACACTGATCTCTTCCTGATTTATCAGATAGCTAGGTCAATAAATAAGGTCTCTACTGTTTTTTCCACAGCTGTAAAATAACCAGTGGACTCCTCTGAGAGCTAATAATCAAATCTTTTGAGTTTTTCTTTCAAGGAACAAGTGTTATCTTTCTGGTTAGTAAATTCCACTGCAGCGTAATTTAGCAAAGACTGCTTAATTGTAGGACCCCTGGCTTACATGAAATGGTTTGTTTAAGTGAAGTGTTAACACTGGAGACCTGTTTCTTCTTTATAATTTTTTCTGTCCTTCTATCAGTATATTTTCTTATAGTCACAAAACCCTTTTAATGTTTATAAAAAGATTATAGTGCAA